>JARHVA010006621.1:847500-869504 GCA_037957365.1 Torreya grandis | reverse complement strand
GCTTCATGTAATAGAGATTGATCGTTTGGATGAGTGTCCTATTAAATATTTGTGATATATGTTCATGAAATCCTCCTTGACATGCATAATTCATATGTAACATAAAAACCTCATTTAACCTACCTTTTCTCATGTTACACTTCACATTGAGCCATAAATGGATTTTAATCAAAGAACAAAAGAGATTTATAACTTCATATACATTATAAATTAATGTTTTGAAATATTTGAGGTTTTTAAAAATACTCTAAGATATGAAATCACCTTTCATGAGTGATGCATGGCCTTAAGTGACCCTCCTAGGATTACATGGTGTAACTCCTCATACTTGATGTCCTTTAAATGAAGTCACTTCAACATTAAAACAAATGAAAAACTTAACTATCTCAACATTAACTTAAAATTCAAAAATTTACCTTAGCCTCTCCATAAACATATTATAAGGATCTAATGAAGGGGACCAATGAAAATACTAGGTGTTTTTACCTTCTTTCCTTGGCTAGACCTTGTAGTAGACCTTGAAATGACCAAATGCTCTTGGCAAAACACCTCTCTATTATAAGGCATGGCCTCTAGACTAAGATTAAACCTCTCAAAAAGATATCAAAAAAGTTAAAGAAGTCTTAGAGGTAAATTTTTGAAAATAATATGGCCTATGGTAGCCAATTTTGGCTAACATATTTGGTGACCTCCTTGGATTTCATGCTTGTTATGCACCAAGACTAGTAGCCTTATTACATTCATTGGGATATGGGGTCATCTCAACTGAATCCAAACATGACTTAGACCTTGAAAGTTGACTAAAAATATATTGAAAAGGATGAAATGAATAACTTCCTTAAACACACATGATAAATAAGAAACAAACAAAAAATAAGACACCATTGTGTTAAGAAGCACTTAGGGAAAACAAGCACAATAAATTGATATATACAAATAACCTTTAAGATTTGATCCACCTAGATAAAAATGGAAGATTATTTTATATTCTTCATGTTAGGAATTAAATTAATTCAAACCAAATTTAATCCACCATAAAATCTTAATTTAAAATACATAAAGTAGATTTTAAATTTCTAAAATCAGATTTCACTATGCACTACTTGCATCATGGAATCAATTCCTCAAAACATAGTAAATGAAATCATTAATAGAGAAAATTAAAAAATATAAATAAACACAATAAAATAGATATACCATGGTTCACCTAGTGTGGGATACATCCACCAAAAACTTCTTTAAGAAAATTAATGACAAAGAACCTCTTATAGCGATTAAAAATCTCCTATATAATTCACACAAAAAATTCTCTAAATTACTGATCCAAATATGAAATATATCAAAAATTATCCACACATGCTCTACCACACCTATAATTATATAATAACATACCACAAGCTTCTATACCACACCCCTTTAAATAAACACATCACCCTACAATGTCACACCACACTTGTATATCCACCAAACAAGGAGAAATAGACCATGCTTATTTTAGATAAGGATTATCCACAAGAAAACACCCATATTACACCAAGTCATGATTATCATCCCAACTAATGAGGAACACACCATCCTCATCTCTCCTCCACAAAATGATCTCAAAACTTTCAAGGAGATAACAACTAACTCCACAAAACATGGAAGTCAATCCTACTTCCACAAAACATATAAGTCAACATGGAAAATAGATATCTAACAACTAACTCCATAAAACATGGAAGTAAACATGGAAAATATATATCTAACAACTAACTCCACAAAACATGGAAGTCAACATGGAAAATAGATATCTAACAACTAACTCCACAAAACATGGAAGACATAGAAATTAGAAAAATAGCTAAGAATATTTCACTCACATGTAAGGTTCCATAAAATGTGGAGTGGGGAAAAATGTGCTCCCCACATTTTTGGAGATCTCTTAGACCCCAAAATGTACCACAATGGTCATCTGATAGCCCCAAAATGCTCCATACTCAACAATCTCTCACTTGGAGACCATTTATCTGATATAGAATCTATCAGTACTCCATGACCACTAAGGCCAACCAAATTTGAACATAATCTCAATTTATTCAATATGATCAACTTGGTAATTATATCCATAGGATTCTAGCTATTATGAATCTTGTCCAAATTCACCAAGTTCTCCTCCAAAGATATCCTGATAAAGTGATAATGTAACTAAATATGTTTTGTCCTCAACTAGAATGCAGAGTGCTTTGCCAAATGAATAACACTCTAACTATCAATATGTAGTCTCCCAACTTCTTACTCATACCCCAAATTTTGAAACAACTATTGTAACAAAATCATCTCCTTATTAGCCTCTATGGAGGCAAAAAAACTCAATCTCTATAGTTGACAAATCCATAAGCTTTTGTATCCTAGGAATCCAACTAACCACAATATCTCTAATAGTAAATAAATAACCTATCATACTTCTCTTGATATCAATATCCCCTTCCATATTCAAGTCCACATAACCACACAAAGTGGTATTTGATCTATCATAACATAATCCAACATTCATGGTTCATCTCAAGTACTAAAGAATCCATTTCACTACTTGCCAATGCTCATAATCAGGATCACTCATATACATACTCACAACTCCCACTGCATGGAAAATATTTAGCCTTGTACAAACCATGTCATTTATCAAGTTGCCAACTATCAATGAGTAAGGTACCTTAGACATCTTAATCATTTCAACCTTTATCTTGGGACACTACTCCTTTGATAATCTAAAGTGGTCTACCAAAGGATTACCAATAGATTTATCATCCAACATGCAAAACCTTTCCAAGACTTTCTTCACATAATCTGATTGGGATAAGATTAACTTCCTCTCATTTTTATCATGAGTAATCCTCATACCAACGATTTGCTTCATTTCACCAAAATACTTCATATAAAATGAGTCACTAAATTGTTTCTTAAGTATATGAATATGTTGTATGTTCTTAGCTACAACTAACATGTCATCCACATACAAGCATAATATAATAAAAGAACCATAATCAAAAAAATTAATGTACATGCAATGATCAAAATTATACCTTTGATAACCTTGTTACAACATAAAATAATCAAATTTATTATACCCTTACCATGGATTTTGTTTTAGGCCATACAAGGTCTTATTTAGTCTTCACACATAGTTCTCCTTCACTTTGACCTCATATCCATATGTTTTCACCATTTACAACTCTTCATCCAAATCACCATGAAGAAAAGAAGAGTTCACATCTAACTATTCTAAGTGCAAATCCTCAACTGCAACTAAACCAATAATAGTCCTAGTAGAAGTCATTTTTAAAACATGAGAAAAAATCTCATCAAAATCAATACATAATTTTTGTGCAAACCCCTTGACCACCATTTTGGCCTTTTACCTTTTTCTCCTTTCATCCTCTTCTTTTATATTGAAAATCCACTTGTTTAGAAATGCACTCTTGCCCTTGGGTAGCCTTACCAAATCCCACATTTGGTTCTACATGAGAGATATATGCTCTTCATCCATGGCTTGCTCCCACTTCTTCCTAGCATTTACTTCCATTGCTTCCTCATAACACACTAGTTCACTATTGTTAGTGAGTAATAAATAATTCAAAAAAAGGTTAAAAATTTTATGTGCTCTTATTATACTATAAGACCTTCTTACCATAGTAGTTTTGGGTCTTTATGTAGAAGGTTCGTAAATTGAATCATTGGATACTTTTCCATCCATAATGTCATCTAATACTATGTACTCTTTTTGTTCCTATTCTTGTTCCTGCAACTGATTCTTATACATGAATTTTTCAATAAAGATTACATCTCTAGATTGAAATATTTTCTTATCTCTAATTATCCATAAATGGAAACTAGAGTCATCCTCACCATATCCAAAAAAAGTGCATTTTTTTATTTTGCCTCTAACTTGGTCCTATCCTATTTATTAATGAAAGAAAAATCCTCACATCTAAAGAATCTAAGAAAATAATAATCAACATTCTTACCAGACAAAGATTTTTCAAGAATGCCTCCATCCAAAGGCATTGAAGGTCTTATGTTAATTAGATAAATTATCATGCTAACTGCTTCTACCCAAAATTATAAAGGTGGCCCTCCATGTAACCTCATTCTCCTAACACATTCATTATTATTCTATTCATCTTTTTAGATATCCCATTTTATTATGGAGTTCCTAGAACCATCCTTTGCCTATGGATTCTATTATTAGAACAATAATCAAAGAAAGCATTACTATAATACTCATCTCCATTATTTGATCTAAGACATTTCAAATTGAGACTTATTTCATTTAAACCAAGGATTTCCACTTCTTAAAAGTGTCAAATACATCATATTTCATTTTAATGTAATAAAGCCAAACTTTTCTAGTTGCATCATCAATAAAAGTGACATAATAATCATAACCACCAATAAAAGATACTCAAGCTGGTCCCCATACATTTAAATGTACCAGCTATAAGTTATGCACTTTATTTATAGGTCCAACTTATAGGAACTTAACTCGCTAATATTTCCCATACACACAATTTTCATAGAAGTCTAAGTCAATTTCATTTAATCTCAGCAACTTCTATTTTAAGACATCCTTGCCCTTATGGCTCATATGACTGAGCCTATAGTGCCACATAGTTTCATTTGCATTTACAATAAATAAATTAGAAGAATCAACACTACTAGTGAAATATAAAGTACCACATTTGTTACCTCTTGAAACCACAAGATCACCTTTGGTAACTTTCCAAGAATCTATACCAGACAACCCTCACTTCCTAATTACCCCACTGAAACCAAATTCTATCTCAACATAGGCACATGTCTGACATCCTTAAGTATCCATGTGTTACCATCCTATATTTTCACCTAAACATAACCTTTTCCCACTATTTCACATGGTTTATCATCACCAAGATAAACATGTCCAAAATTTTCCTAAACATAATCAGTAAAATAATACCTATGTGGGGTGGCATGAAAAGAAGCCCCTGAATCTAATACCCAAGACTCAAAAATATTATCCAAAGAAATAATTAAGCCATCTTGACATAAATTACCTGGTTTCACATTTACTTCATTCATTTCCTCATTGGTGGTATTCTTATCTTGAAGTGATACTAATCCCTTTTTGAGTGTCCAATCTTCCCATAATGCCAACATATCATCTTGGCTTTAGATATGGATTTAGATCTACCTTTTAACTTTCCATGATTTTCTTTTCTCTTATCCTTTTTCCTCCCTCTAGTTTCAATATTCAAAGGATTCCCTAAAGATGATTCACTAGTGCTCTTCATTCACATTTCTTCACTAAGAATCACACCTAAAACATCCTCAAAATTTAAACTTCCATTAGTAGGGACTACATTACTCACAACCATAACCAAGCTATCCCAACTATCAGGCAAAGAACATAAAATCAGCAAAACTCTAACTTCATCATGAAATTTAATTCCAATAGAAGTGAGAATACTTACAACCATATTAAAATCGTTAAAATGATTAGAAATAGAGCTATTCATAGACATTTTCATATTAAATAATATTTTCATTAGAAAAAATTTATTTGAGGTAGAGTGTTTCTCATACAACTTTCCAAGTTTATCCATGAGATCCTCTGTAGATTTCTCATCTAAAATGTTAAATGCTATAAAAAAAATACAAAGCAAAATTATATGGCTCCCAATGCATTCCTATCAAGTAATGTCCAGTCTATATCATTCATGGCTACAGGTTGTCCTCCTTTCCCCTCCAAGGGGATATGAATTTCCTTATGATACAAGAAATTTTTCATTTGTATTTTCCACAATCCAAAATTTATTCCATCAAATTTCTCAACTCTGAATCTGATCTCTTCTCCCATTGCTCCCACTTAAGCTAGTAACCCTTCATATGATTTACCACTTTGGCATAAAATACCATCAAAGCTCTAATACCAATTGTTAGGAATTAAATAAATTCAAATTAGATTTAATCCACCATAAAATCTTAATTTAAAACACAAAAAACATATTTTAAATGTGTAAAATCAGATTTCACTATGCACTACTTGCATCACAGAATAAATTCCTCAAATCATAGAAAATGAAAACATTAATGTAGAAAATAAAAATTAATAATAAAGACCATAACACTAATATACTATGGTTCACCCAATTTGGGCTACATCCACCAAGAAAGTTCTCAGTTAAATTAATGACAAAGAACTACTTATAGAGATTAAAAATCTCCATAATTCATAAAAGAATTCTCTAAATTGTTGATCCAAATCTAAAATTTATTAATAATTATTTGCATATGCTCTACCATACCTGTACCTATATAATAACTTACCATAATCTGATATACCACACCCTATAAATAAACACATCACCCTAAAAATTCACACCACACTTGTATACATACAAAATGAAGATAAATCCACCAAACAAGAAGAAATAAGCCATGCTTATCCAAGATAAGCATTATCCATAAGTAAACACCCATATTCCACCTACTCATGCTTATCCAAAAGCCCACCTAAGGAGGAACATGCCATCCTCATCTCTCCTCCATAAAAGGCTCTCACAAATTTCAAGGAGATAACAACTAACTCCATAAAACATGGAAGTCAACATGGAAAATAGATATCTAATAATTAAATCCACAAAACATAGAAGACATAAAAATTAGAAAAACTTCTAAGAATATTCCACTCACATGGAAGCAAAGTTCTATAAAAGGTGAAGTGGAGGAAAATGTTCTCCCCACATTTTTGGAGCTCTCTAAGCCCCTAAAATGTAACACTGTGGTCATGTGATAGCCCTAAATGGATCCACACTCAAAACTTAATGAGGTGAACAATGATGTGAATTATATTTCCTTTTAAATATAATGTTTGATGGATCAACCTTATTTCTTGTCAAATTCTTAGGCATGTTCTCAAGTGAATAAACTGAAGCTAACATATTCCCATGATGACAAAGTCTTCTTGTAGATCAAAACTTACCTCAATTTTATCTTTACTATTGACAATAACTTAAAAGTGGTTATCTTATTATTTAAGAATGTATCTACACCCTTAGCCTCTACTGGCTCCATGAGACTTTGAACTTGCTCTTCCATGTCATCTTGAGTGATATCACTTATCTTGTAAACTACTGCTAGTTGTTCAAGATCTCCAAGGAGCTCTAAATATTCAACTTAAGATGCATCATGTTCTTAAATATATATGTTTTTACCAACTTCTTCATGAGCATGATCTCCATCCTTAACAATCACCTCAACATCATCTTCACATGGAGATGTAGGTTCACTATCCAAGCTTGAATAGAAAATTTCTAATTATTCCTAAAAGAAACTTACTCTTGATCACTTGAAGGGATGCTAACTTCAATATCCTTTTTATTTTTCCCTTTATTCAAAATAGACCTATCAAGAATTTCGAACTCTTTAATAGAATCATGACATAGGTACAATTTACTTCCTCAAGCTTTATATCTTTCTCACTAGAAGTCATTACAACTTCTTTCAAAACTTCATCTTGCTCATGAGGCTCAAAAAGTCTAATGACCAAGCTATATTTATGGAGATTTATCTCATACTCAGATCTAACTTAATTTTGTCCTTATTCATTATAGACCATCAAAAATTTAGTTGGAATTTCCTCTTGTTCCTTTACCCTGGCATTGAATGTTACCATGTCAAGATCTTCTATCTCTTCTTGGAAACCATGGGATAATTAATGTCAATAATCATTAATCTCACTAGGAGTTTCTATAGCTTTAGACATGAGTTCATTTGTTTTAATTTTAGGGATTTCTTATGATCAATCAACTGTAACTTGATCATGAGTATTTTCTTGAAGGATTATTTCTAGTGGTGGCACTACAACTAGCTCATCAAGCTCTTCTTTTCAAAATGAGGTGAAAACATCATCTTCAACATAAAAAAGAATCTCAAAGAAAAAAATTACTTGATAATTTTAAGCCTTTATTATTTTATCTTCCTAAAAATCCTTATCATACTCTTCATGGAACTTATATTTATGCCTTGAAGTGGTATAAACTTCATCACATGTTATAAAGGCACATTGAGCTTCTTCTTTCATGTTTTTACCATGCTCACTAGTCAAGATAACTACCTCAACTTGGATTTTTTATATTTTTTATTCCAAATATGATCCAATAATATAATAAGTGATTATAATGATGATTTATTCATAATAATAACTTGCAATTTCTTCATCAAGCTTCTCAAGGACCGTCACCTCATCATTCTCATGTGACAAACACTGATTTTTAGCTAGATGTTCTGCTTCTACCTTATCTACATTAGGTTATTTCTCACTAAAGGAGGGGTGGGGAAAATGGAGATAATTATATTATTTGAATATTGATAATGTTTCCTTACAACTTAGGATTTTGGAGTAGTGGGATCATTGAAGGATTCTTAGATAAGGGAAAAAGGGAGTTGTGTTAGGGATGTTCTATTCTTTTCTTTCCACTCCCCAATCACACTATCAAATTCTCTAATGTATTTTTAACTTAAATGAAAACTCCCACTTGATGTATTCAAATAATTGTAAATTGTCTTTTTTTAACCTTTTTGATGTTTTCTTTTTATAATTTTGGATGGGCATGGGATATGGCTCTTGATAGACAAGCTATTTTTGATGGCATATTACAAGTTGGAGTAGGTTGGGAGCAAGAAGAGGATGATTTTAAATAAGAGAAGGTACATATGGATTATCACATTGAAAATGATACTTATCATATTCCATTAACCACCTCTAATGGGACACTAACTTATCCTCCACATACTAAATTAAACCCCTAATTTCTAGACTATCATTGATTGATATATACTAATTCTCTACATAAAAGCTTCCCACTCATTATTATCTAGATCTAATAAAATAATCATACTCAAAATGATGTGGATAGGGAAAATTTGACTAATCCCCTCTTCTATTTCAAGCTCTGTCAATATCCCATCATAGTCCAATAGAATCTATTTCAGCCTTGATAAGAATAGAGTAGAATCAACATAGTTTTGACAATGTTGACTAGAGGGATAAGTAGGCTACCAAGGAGGTTGAATTGGAGTGGGAAGGGGAATATAAGATTATTTATAACCTTTATAAGGTTTGTATTTTACTATTTTATGGATAATTGGGGTGAATCCATTATTTTCATTACTTTGATAAGAATAATATGAAGGCATAAAATATTCATTTTAACTAAATAAATGATGAAAATACATAATAATTTTTTGATGTTTAGATACTTGGGATTCTTAAAATATATGTGGTTTACATGGATTCACCATCGATGCTTATTTTCATGCTCTTAAAAGGTTGGTGTATCAAAGAGCAACATTAAAAAATATCTAGTGGATGAAATCCTTATCCCATTAGGAATTCCAAAACTATTATCTATCTAATTTTCACCCTCAGGAAGGTTATTTAAGCCTTTATAACTAGGTTATATAATTGAGACACCTCTAGGTTGTGTATGACCTAATAAATGAGGTTAATCTATAGATAGTGTTAGTTCCCTTGATGTATCACCTAAAATCACTATTAAACCTATTTATTGATGTGAAAATGGAGAGAAATGAATAAAACAAGTAAATGGCAGGTGAGGCACCAAATTTGACACCATCCACTTACCCATATTACATTAATAACATGAACAAGGATTATAACCTATCACACTAACTCACCATCAGTCTTTAAGCATCAATATTTTAGTATGAAGGTGAAAATCAAGATAATAAGAGGGGATGATCAAGAGGCATGTCTACTAATGAATCAGTCTTCATACTTAGTCATTGAAAGGTCATGTACAAAATTCTATATGACATGTTAGGATGAATATAAACCTATAAATAGGTAATGAGATAGGACAAATAAAAGAGAGATATGAAACTACTACTAACATTCATCAACTAATCATGAAGCATACACTAATTAAAACATTAAGAAGGGTATAAATAATCATCTATTCACTTTCAAAGGTAAAGTACAAGTGTTTTAACGAGCAAGGATTCACCATAATTAGGGTAAGGATCCATCTAAATTCCTTACAAGGCCATACATATAGAGAAATGAGAGAAGAAAGAGAGAAGTGGCATTGAGAGAGTCTATTATATGTGCTATTATTCACAAGTCAATTACAATGCAAAGTGGGAAGTTCCAAAAAAAGTCTTATCATCCTTGTCAACATGTGTTCCTTAGATTAATGATGGATTGATGAAGGTGGTGCATTATCTCCTTTTGTCTTCTTGTGATTCTTCATATTTTCGTCATCAAATTGACCTCTATCTTGATGAGGAATGAAAATTTGTATTCTTAATCACATAACTATAATTGATATGCCATTTGAACTCCTTGACACCTTGTACAAGATTTAAAAGCTTAAATATAGGTACTTCAAGTTTAAAATCTGATCTCATCTACTCTTGACACCTATACACTACCTCTTAATGATGACCAATCTTCTTTGTAGACTATCAACATTTATATGATTCTTTTAAAGTCAGTTATATAACTTCATTCTATTCTATAATATATTAAGGCCTATACATAGTCATTATCAATCAATGTTAATAACTTGAGGGGCCCTTCACATAACCTTTACATATTACAATCATATAAAATGTGAAAACTAGTAACTTGAGCATGGTTAATACCACATAACCCATATGTCCCTCTTGTTTGGTCTTGTAACCATCATAGGCATCTTTTCACTAATTCCTAGTCATCCATATCTTTCTAGACTTGATTCCAACTAAGCCAAACTTATCTTTCCATGATAGATCAATCCCCCAAGTCCTATTTGCTCAAGATAATAGTGCTACACTAGGACAATAACATCTGTGCCACTCCTATTTGCTTTTGGAACTATTTTCCAAGTCTATTTTTGGCCCTAAAAGTCAACTTATTCTAGTTCCCCATCTTTCTCATTATTATACTAACCTGAACACATTTAATCCATGACCAATAAATACCTATAAAATCCCATTCAAAGATCAATTGGAAAGGGTTGGTGATTATCACTAAGCAAACAAGAATACAAGCAAGACTAATCAAGCAATCTTCCCTAATCTCTACATAAATTAAGCCAACACACTTACAAGCTTATTCAAATCCTTACACTAGTCACTAGCCACCTCAAGCACATCCAATTTATCATTCTTCATCTTCATACACATAATTGCACAAAGCACATCAAGTACGAGAACTACATATGGCTTGATCCCTCTTTGGAGTATTCATATGTCAGCAATGTGCCCACATAAGAGGTGTGGATCCATGTCCAATGAACCTTACACAAAATAACTACCCTCTTGCTCAAAATTAGTCAAAACATAATGAAATATAGGGTTTGAATAAATAATTTTCTCTACACAGAGCTCTATAGACTTCTAGCTACCAAAACATTATAGATAGGGTCACATTGACATAACGAACAAAAACTAGAAATATTAGATCATCAATATAATCATGGTATAGGTGGACTATAGTAATGTTGCCACACCTATCCAATTTTGGCACTCTTGTCTAGTCATAAAATGAAGGTTAGTTCTTACTTTGTGATAGTGTCCCGGTCCTACATAGTGAATTCTAGCCTTTATCTTAGTTGGGTCAATCAATTTATAGGTAAGTCTTATTTTATTCCCATTATTATTACTTTTATAAAAGTTTGAATTACAATCTAGTTTACACAAATCAATAGCATTATTATTGTATATTTATTTACTAATTTTACTACTCAAACCCTTTAACTAAATTAGGAATAATACACCAATATTACCAAAATTGTTAAATCATTTAGTGAAGGGTAAATTTCATACTAATTTTTCCAATAATTTTATAATTTTATAATATCATATTAATACAAAAAATTAGCATGAAATTTTAAAACTTAATGGTAATTTTAAAACAATTTTCTTTCAAACCCTAGTTTCCCATACTAGGTCCTAGTATATTCCCAGTAATTTTTTAATAAAATTCTAATTTTTTACTAGCATATTAAAATAATAAATTCGCTTCAAATTTCAATAGTAATTTTCAAAAATATTTGTTTTTCAAAACCCTAGTTGCATATACTACATCTCTCTTAATCACAAATTTTCTAATAATTTTTTGATTTTTTACTTGCATACTTAACTCAAAAATTCACTATAAATTTCATAGTAATTTTTCAAATAATCATCTTTCAAACCCTAGTTGCATATACTAGGTCTTATTGATTCTTGAGGTATCACCTTACATCTAAACTCAGATTGCACATAAAAACAAAAATGGATCTCACTTATTTACAAATTTTTCTTACATTCCTTGCAAATAATAAGGAGACCATTATTGGTCCTATCATGTACATGAATGATGGAGTTTATCATATGTTAGTATAAAGCTTCACTTTTTCCCTTTCATGCTTATTTTTTATAACAAGGGATGATATCACAAAATTTATTATTAAAAATGCACAATATTTCAATATTTCTTTTTTTATACTCTCTCTCTCTCTCTCTCTCTCTCTCTGAACAATTTCCAACTCTATTTTGCTAAACATGTTAGAAATATTATGTTACAAGTCAAAGATATTTATGCATTAATGCACAATTACATGCTCTCTACCCTTTGATTTCTATCTTTCATATGGAAAAAAATTCAAGTTTGTCTTGCCACACATGTTAGACATATCATAGCACTTGTAAAAGTTCTTTATGAATTAGTGCACATTTTCATGCTCTTTATCCGTTGTTTACTCTCTCTCATATGGAATATTCTTTATAATCATATTTTTATACAACTTATAACTACACTTACATTCATTTCATCCCATATACATGGGTTCTACCTAGATATACCTGTATCTTTGGCTACATGGATTTAACATAAGCTAACTGTCACCTGTCAAGTGTCAATGTCATATCTTATGCACAAGAAATAAATTTTTTCTCCTCCTCTTGCCCAAGAGGGTGATAGATACTATACCTCTAACTAGGTCCATGATATCACCCCTCCAAAAGGTAAGGAAAAATTTACTATTGTTCCTCAAGCACACATTCAACCTATAGCTTCTTCAAACCCTCTTCAAGTTATGTGCTTAAGTGTTCAATTGAAAGCAACCAAGACTTGCACTTGTGAGACTCTAAAGGATCAAATCACCAATATAAGCAAGTTAATTTTAGATTTCCAAACAAAGAATCAACTATTATATGGAAAGAACATAGCATTAGAAAATTAGATTATAATACAAAGGCCTCAAAGGCACCCTAGTGTCAATCATATATATGCACCTTCATCTAGTCAATTGGTAGCAAGAAATGTTACACATCAGAACAAGAAATAAAAAAAAAGTAACTCTAAAACTAGTGATTCAAAAATCATTCAAACATAAAATAATACTTCAAGTGAGGTACTAGGGAAATGATTAAATTTAAGCTCATAAAATTACCTCACTTAAATCCAATGGGAAGATCCAAATATAATTGTGCATATCATAGAATGCATGGGCATTACACAGATTCATGTTTTACATTGAAATAACATATTTAATAGATAATTACTAATGAGGACCCTATACAAGGTAAATCAGTCAGGAAATCTATGGTGACGTTGGAACACATTCATAAAGGGTCAAATTTAGAAATAGTAGAAAAATGGTTACCAAAGCATAAATTAGAACAACAAAAGGATTAAAAAGTAAAAATAGAGAAACAAATAGTACCACAATCACAATTAAAGCATGAAAAATATACAAATATATCTCTCCAAAATGAAGCTCAACTTTCAAAGTAGTATGGGTTCAGTCAAAAATATCTATAATAGTTTCATTATCAAGTTCAAGGTTTGGGTAAGCCGACTCAAGGCATTACTACTCCTATTCTCATAGTTGACAATATTTGTCACCAAAGTTTGGGATTTATTGAACATCCTAAGGAAAATCATTCACAAACATAGTTCATCAAAGGAAAAGATCTAGATACAATAAAAGTTAACATAAGCATTCTATTGGTTCAAAATTAAGATGATAATCATGAGTGGAATAATATAGGTTATTATGATTTCCAAGATACCAATAATGAATCCAAATATTTAGAGTCATAATCATATTCATTCCCTCATGCTTCACAATCACATATGATTCCTTTGTTTGATATAAGACACCATGATAGGTAGTCTCCCATGAGACTCATCAGTTAGTATTACCTCTTCTCAACCTTGCTTATACATGATTTTTCATAATTTTTTATACATATCTTCTTATCAATTACTTATACATAGTTTCTCATTATCTCTTATACATAGTCTTATTTTGATTAATTGTACATAATCCAAAATCTCCAAAAATATTTTTATTGTATATATTATCCGTGTTTTATATTTCTACTACTATACTAGAGTTACATATATTGTTCTATGTTATAATTTGTAAATTTATCTACATTATCATAGTTCACTTGATCTCCTTTGAGTGTACAAAGTGACATCTAACTCTTTCATTACTTCACTCTACCCATTGAGTGGGCATCCTACATCTACATTCAAGACACACATCAATAGACATACCTACTAGGGGCATCTTTTACATGACTAAACCATCCAGGTTATGTCATTCCTACACCACACACTATAGTTATCATGTTGATGTACATTAATTACTACCTTACACATATTACTCTATTGAGAATCACTAGTATATAACACTTGTGTATTTCTTACCATATACCTAGTCTTGTACTAACATATCTTGCATACTTTTCCTCTTGCTTTGATTAGTTAGATGCAATTGTATTTATAGTTATTAAATGCTTTCCTATCTTGATTTATATAGCTAGATATGATTACATTTCACAATTCCTAATTGTCTCCTATATGTGCCTTAGGAAATTTGCCAAATTCCCTTGCTTCTATGTCTTGTGTATACCTTAGGACATTTGCCATTGTCCTTTGCTTGTACTATTATATATGATTGTGGCTTTCATTCCAACCTTGCTGTTTCAATTCTGTGTCTATGTGGCATTTGAAAATGCCTTGTATGCTTTATTTATAGTTTGAGTGACATGTGCCCATGTCACTTATTTTCTTGGCCCCTTGGCCACTATTCTATTCTTCTTACTTCTTGTCTTTTGTGCTTGTTACTTATTTAATTCTCATTTTTTGCAATGCCACGATCCACATCATCAATTATTTTTGCCTTCTTAGATTCCATGATGGACATCATGATCCATCCCTCCATGACAACTAAAAACTAAAAGCTAACAAATAAAAACTAACCAGACTTCTTATTCTAATTCAATACATTACATATGTTATTACATTGTTATATGTATCTAGGCATACCCCTATTGATCTAACAATATTTCATTACAAAACACACTATATCTTGAGATATCTTGTCAATTATCATTGTTATATCATGTATATTTGTAACATAAAACACTTGTAGGGATCTTTACTTTGAGGGAAGTTATTTTAGGGTCTTCATTCTTACCCTTAGAATAAGGGGAAATAAACATGGGTTTTGGCATAGAGATTAGAGCTCCTAATGGTAAAAAAGGTAGCATTCAACACACCTAGAATAACAACTAGACACCAATATAGTCATAATAGACTAGGTAAATAGTGAGAATATTAGAATAGTTACTAGATTTGGCCTAGTAAAATAAAACCTAACTTAGAATACAACATTGGTGCAGTTATTTTACACTTTTGATGCTCCTATCTAAACAACAAAAAAACTAGACTTTCTAGAAGTAGTCAAAAAAGTAGGTTAAGCTATAATTTTTACATATCTAGAACAATGTAGAATCAGTACTTTTTAATACACTTTTTCTTTAAAAATATAGATATAGGGGGATCATTCATGACATGATGGATCTCACTTCCAATTTTAGACATGGTAGTTGATATAACTTCTAGATTATAATCCATGTTCCAAACACTAGTGATTGGGAGCAATGTGTGTAGCACATTTATTTTATTTTCCTTTCCAAGTTTAGTATTACCCAAGAATTCTCATAAGTTACATGCCTTATTCCATATATAGGTGGTTGGTATTATTTTGTAATGTCTCTCATACAAACCTAACTTCCAGATTTTTAATCTCTCAAGTGGCTTTCATATAAGGTTAGTGCACTAGTTAGGAGTGGATTTCATAAAAGCCTAATATCCATCTTTTAGAGTGGCCAAGAGTGGCCTAATTTCTCACATACATTTGGCTATCCATGCCTAACATTGTCATATCACATTACATAAATGGGATTTAGGAGCCATTTCATATGACACACATTTCATATCAATATCAGTTCATAGATTCACTTCATGGGGAAATGATGGAGCCAAAGGACTAGTTAGTATTTGTATTATTGATCCACCTATTCAGAGGGATTGGACACATATTCCAAACATCAATCAACACACACATGATCACCTATCTTCAATTAGTGGGTGATGATGAAGCCAAAGGGCCAGCCTTTATATTCTTGAGACACTTTTGGGGAATTGAGAACTCAACTTAGTTCATGGTATTACTCTTTATACAACATCATCTAGCATTACATAGTATTACTCAACATCACTCAACATCACAATAGGTTTTATATTGGTTCATATACTCAATGAAGTGTATTCATTCCTTTCTCTTCCTCTCTCTCTTACTTGGCTTTGTACGTTATTATTTTAGATATATTGTACCTAGTAAAAAATGATCTACTTTTTGTTTTCTTATGTTGTTTCATACTTCATAGTGTGCTCTCTCTATGCACACTCAGCATCACATACCTTTATGAGCTTCACCCTGTACGTAAGTTTAGTTACACTTTCTATTTTACCTTTATCCTAATATTTCAGTTTATTATATTAGTAGAATAAAGTGAGGACAAATGTAATCATATACAATGTGAAATATAATAACTTAAGTGAGGCTAATGACACCCAACCCATAAGTCCCTCTTGATTTCTCTCATAACCCTCATAGGCATCTTTTCACTTATTCTTAGTCATCCATAGCCTTCAAGACTTGATTTCAACTAAGACAGACTCCTATTTCCATTACATATCAATCCCACTAGGTCCTATCTACTTAGGACAATAGTGCCACACTAGAACTATAGTGTTGGTGCCAATCCTATCTAATTTTGGTGCTTTTGTCTGTCTATTTCTAGCCCCAATGGTTAATTTCTTCCAATTCCCCATCCTTCTCCTTATCAACTTGACATGAGCACATTCAACCCATAACAAATATATTCCTATAAAATCCCATTCAAAGATCATTTGGAAATAGTTGGAGATTATCATGAAGCAAACAAGAATACAAGAAAGACTAATCAATAAATCTTCCCTATTCTCTACGTGCAACTAGCCAACACACTTGTAATCTTATTCAAATACTTACACCAATCCCTAGCCACATAAAGCACATCCAGTTTAGCATTTTACATCTTCATAAACATAATTGCACAAAGCACATCAAGTGGGAGAACTACATATGGCTTGATCCCTCTTTGGAGTATTGGTATGTAGGTAGCATGCCCACATAAGGAGTGTTGATCCACATCCATTGATTCTTTCACACACTAATCCCCCTCCTCTTGCTCAAAATTGGTCAAATCATAATGGAAGATAGGGTTTGAAGAACGAATTTTCTCTATAGGGAGTTATATAAACTTCTAATTACTAAAAATTTGTAGAGACAGTCACATAGATATAATGAACAAAACCCAGAAAGATTAGATTCTTAAGACAATAGTGATAGAGGTGAAATATAGTGTCGGTGACACTCCTATCCAATTTTGGTGCTCCAATCCAATTATAAAATGAAGGTCAAATCTCAGTTGACAATAGTGTCCCAGTCTTGCATAATGAATTCTATCCTCTACCTCAGTCAGATCAATCAATTCCTAGCTAAGTCTTGATTTCTTTCCCTTGTTACTATTCTTAGAAAAGTTTGAATTGTAATCTAATTTAGATAAATTAGTAACATAATTATTGCATATTTATTTACTAATTTTACTACTCAAACCCTTTGAGTAAATTAGGAATAATATGTAAATATTACCAAAATTCTTAAATCACATATCTATAGCATTTTCTAAAGCTTCTCATATCATGAGATGACCTTAAAATGTCTACAACATCATTTTTAGTATAAAACCAAGGACCAATATTCATTATACCTCTAGTTTCCTACTTTAAACATGAATTTTTCACCATGATATATTATGAAGGAGTATATAAGAGACCATGAAACCTATGCCCTAGCTCAAGATACCTCTTTAATTGATCAAAAGGCTCCAATGCATTCAAAACCATTCAAACTAGTCAAAATCTATAGTTTTAGGACCTTTTATATTCACTTTCTCCTTCATATGTGATATATAACTACTATCATGGATGACCATAATAATAAAAAGGATCATAGAGGTGTTTAAAAGGCTGATCAAATGCATTTGAACCACTTAATGCATACCCATCCAACGAGCTCCTGGAAGGGTTTTAGGAGGGTTTTAGAGTGTTTGTCTTGTTAATAATTGTTCATAAAGTTAAGATCCTTAATGTATGAAATAATTATAAAAATTTAGAGTGGAATGGACATATTAAAATGCCAAATATCCATTTTAACCAATATTAAACCTCCTTGGATTTATAATCACAAGATTGTGCCTTCTCAATCTCTTTACAAGGTGATATGAGGGTTTTGAGTGGTGTCCCTTCCTAGTGACTATTCATACCATACATGTCTTAAGAAAAACTAGTGACATAAATTTAAAGGGTGAAAACCTCATTAATATCACTAATATCCATTCCTTCCCATGTATATTATTAGTGGATTTTTAATCAAAGTTTAGACCTTTTTGGGTTTGTAGACATGTGTATGAAGACTAAGAAGAAGTTTCTAGGACTTGAAGTCTTCAAATATGCATTTTATTTGATGAAATTATCTCCAATACATTTAATAGTACCAATTCCACATTCATTAAGGCATCATATTTCTTAAATCTATATTTTTTACCTATAGGTTTTTGAGTGGGGCTTTACGCCTCTTTAGGCTTCTGATCTACTTTCTTGCATTTTCTCACCTTAATAACCTATGAAGACTTTCATCAAATATTTATCACTTTATTTAATTATATACTTGAATTTTTGAAATTATATAGTATCTTACCATCTCCTATTAAATAAAAATAATATGTTTTTCTGTATTGAATCATTCATAATCCTGACTTAGTCTAGTTGAGCCTATGTGTTTATAATATTTTCCTATTCTTTGATTTATCAGTGGACTATTTTTATTTATATAACTCACATTTATTAGGTATAAGGTGTAAATTGATATTATACACATCATATTCTATTCAAACTCACTCTTCCTATGATCATCTATATGCACAATCTTATAGGTGTTTATCTTAGGTTCGTAACCATTGTAGTCCTGTTATTTGTATTCACTCCTCCACTTTGAGAACTACCACATCATCATGGAAAAAATTGAGAGGTTGATGAGATATTTTTTTAGAATTTTTTAGGTCTATATTTTATTCAACTAAACATAAGGCTTTAAACACCTCAAAATATGACATACCTATAACTCTTTTACTCAGACCTATAGGTGTATAAATACCTTATCTTTTATCTTGTTTGACTATGGATGGTATTGAAAATATTATATGGGATTTGATTTAGGTGTGAAAATAAACACAAAATTATTATATTATATTAATACCTAAACTTCATTCATAAATCATATGTTTTCTTGTTCACTCTTGAGCCTTATTAGCCTTATTAAAGAACCTCTTCCTTAGTGGTCTTCATGGGCTGCCACGTCACAATTTATTGTTGAGAATGATCAAGGAGTATTTTTATCCTATTATAAATTATTATTTTAGTAAATATATACCTTTTATACTAATAATAAACCAATTATTTTTATTGGTTTCTCCAAGATTGGGTTTCAAATACTGTATTTCCCCTTTTGAGGTCTCAAAAGGCTTAAAACCCTTCCACACCTTCATTGTTCAGAATATGTGATTTATCCACATGAAAAGGATGAATATATTATTTAAATATATCCTCAAACATATAAATCTGTTCTTAACCCTACACCTATCACATTTTCTAAAAAAAATCTAATCTCTCCAAATCCTACCATATATGCCTATATCTTCTCTCTTGAAGATTGTATCCTTGGTTTGGTATAATAAAGTCACTTTGGGAATGAACGTAGAATATAATGATAATGTAGGGACTATGAGAGTTTTATATTAATTTGTACCATAGGATTCTGATTTCATTTTAATTAACAAACCCTTTAACTATATCATATTTAAGATAGAGCAATCACCCTATCAACACCTTCAACCCTGCAACTCTGAATTTCCTTTAGGTTTAGTCTATTTTGGATTATATAATTAATTTAAAGGACTTAAGGGGATAAAAAATATAAATTAAAATTATTCCTAAATATATACCATCATTTTCATGCATGAAAACACTTTTTACCCTTAACAACCATACTTGACATCTTCAAAAACAACAAAACACTACATTTTTGTCCATTTAACTCTTCACACATGCCAAATTATGGTGGAGTGTGATGTGGGTATACTTTTAAAAACTTTTAATAACTCAAAAAACTTACCATTTAAATTCCCAAACCTTCAAATTCACTTAAATAATAAAAACTGTGTTTGTGGGGATTTAGAATAGTTTAAAGAGTTGTTAATTTTATTAATGATTGTTCATAAAAGAGAAGTCTTATATATCTAGAACAATGCCCCAATTTTTTATTCCATTAGGGACCCATACTTTTCATAATATCTCTATTTATAATTTTCTCTCTCTCTCCTCTTTTTACCATCCCTAAACCAATTGGTCTTCTTTTGCTTGCAAGTAGCCCGATTAAGGAATTAAGAAGGTTTTATACCTGTTTAGACCTATAACACCTTTTTCAGCATGGATTTTTATTTGGGGAGGATATAAGGTAACATAGAAATTATTAACCACATTTTTCCATTATTATTTTTTTGGATGTGCTATTATCAAACATGTAAACATATAAAAACTCCTCAAAATGTCTTCTTCATATAATAGAGATTGATCATTTGGATGAGTGTCTTGTTAGATATTTGTGAGAGATGTTCATGGAGTCCTACCTAAAATTAATAATGAATATGTAACATAAAAACATCCTTTAACCTACATTTTTTCATTTTACACTTCACATTGAGCCATAAATAGAGTTGAATCGAAGGACAAAAGAGAGTTACAACTTGATATATGTTATAAATGAATGTGTTGACACATTTTAATGTTTGTATAGATATTATGAGATATTAAATCACATTTCATGAGTGCCACATAGACTCAAGTTACCCTCCCTTACATGGTGTAACTCCTCATACTTGATTTCCTTTAAATGAAGTCACTTTAACATTACAATAAATAAAAACCTTAACTATCTCAATAATACCTTAACATTTTAAAACTTACCTTAACCTCTCCAAAAACTTGTTATAAGGATATAATGAATGGAAATTATGAAAATAAAAAGTCTTTTGACTTTATTTTCTTGGCTAAACACTATAAAAGACCATGAGATGACCAAAGACACTTGACAAAACACCTCTATATGATAAGGCATGACCTCTAGACTAAGCCAAAAAAATTCTCAATATGCTATCAAAAAAGTTCAAGAAGGATTAGAGGAAATTTTTTGAAATACTATGGAATATGGTATCCAATTTTGGCTAACACCACTAATTGAAAAAACTCCTTGATAGTTAAAGAGATAGGTTTCTTCAAAGGTAGTTGTGAGAAAGTGGATGTTTGAAGGTAGGGTTGAGCCAAAACCTTCATTTTCAAGATTTTAGTAGGTTTATAAGGATAATAAAATCATGGTCTAATACTCATATAGGATTAAAACTAATTTAAAGATCCCACACCTCCAATAAAAGTTCCAAGCATGATGAAGATGCCTATAGGCTTGTTAACAAAG
>JARHVA010006621.1:612500-842500 GCA_037957365.1 Torreya grandis | reverse complement strand
TTGGCTCAATTAGTCAAATCTTTTTTATCAACTCATCCTCTACCTACATACAAAACATGAAAGGAAATGTTAGATTAAAATTTTTGAGGCCTCATAGCCTTCAAACTATCTTGTTTTTGATTTCCCTATTCCATATATGATTCTCTAGTGATTTCTCCTTCTTAAAGATAAGATACATTGATTTGTATCTCCTTATTAATGTGTTGGTCACCTCCTTTTTGACCTTTATTTATAAAATTTCATTCAAACTATTTACATTTGATCTTGTCCATATCTTGAAACTACTAATACTACCAAATTCAACTCTATTTTCAAGGAAAATCTCATCCCTTACATTTATCTTCTTTCTTTCATAAATTTGATTGGTCATCTCACTCTTTTATTTATCTTACACTTATTCCATATGTTCTTCATATTCTCTAATATGGACCTTATTAGTTCTATCCTCTCTCTCACTTCATTTATCTCTCTTAGAAAATATTCCTTATTTTTTTCTTCTTATTTGTCTTTCTCTCAAGGGGATCTTATCTCTAGGTAGTCTACTTATTATTCTTTACTTCTTATAGAAAATATTTGTCACCTTGCTTCACTTTTTATCTCACCTTAGGTTCCATCTTACCTAAGTATTTTGACACTTACATTCAAGTTATCCTCACCTTGGATATATTTCAAGATAAATCACCACTTTCTTTGTCTTCTTCTCAATATTTAATAGACATGATGATTTCTTGAACCACTTGTAACACACTTTGTTATTATTGTACCCACAATCCCATTAGCCAAATTTAAAACTTTATACATTTCAAAAGAATAACCTATAATATGATACCAAAATTGAAGACATACTGATTATCCACTTCCTTGAACTAAATATCACATGGTTTCCATTTTTATTCTGATGCAATTGGTTTAATACTCACTATCATTCATTATAGTTGATTCAAACTTTTTAGAAGTCTACGAATTCTATTACTTACTCATCTTAAGGTAAGTAATTTATCGCTAGGCTTATTGTTTTTCGTGATAACCTAATAAATTTAATATTTATTAGTATTTGATAAGACCAATGTAATATTTATTATATTCCTTTGTATGAGTTTATTAAATTGACCTTGGTATTCATAATCTTATTTTTACTAGACAAAAACTCAAATAATACTTTTCTTTGTTCCTTAATCCTGACTATATTCTAAACCTAATAGGTTCTCTATCTAAAATTTTCCATTTCCAATAGAACTAAATATTATCATTTATATCCTCTATTTTCACCATTTGACTATCTAGCTATAGTTGGATCTAAATCTTTTGTAAAAAAAATTGTTTGAAAATGACACCAGTCCACAAATTATGTAGGAATACATCGATATCATATAATATAAACACAAATGAGTACAAAAAATTGACCAAAATACATGATAAATGAAAATATATGGTGCACTAATCTTTATATATATTTGTATGAAGGCTGAAATTCTCATAGACCCATAATCTATTAAATGTAATAAGTGATGCTAAGTGTATAGGATTTGACATACAGTGTGAGATGTAGTCATATGACATAGATGCAAAAGTAGATGATATTTTTATGTCGATAAATAAATATCACACCATAAATGATATTTAAATCATGGATATGGTTGTTCTAAAACATTGGATGTGTAGACACCGGAAATGTGTCTGCACCTTGGTCATCTTTCGTTCTCCCCCTTGTCCGCCTCAACCCATATCCTAACCCTTGCCCTAGTCCCCTCCATTCATTAAATTAAAATAACTTAAACATTTTAATTTAGTGGCCCCCTTTCCACCTCACCCTTGCCACCTTGGATCCCCCCACCTCTCTCCTAGCTTTTATTACCCTAAATCTTCCCTTTATCCTCCTCCCGCGCCCATTAAGCCTTCTCATGACCATTTTCCCCATGACCCCTCGACCCGACAGCATGCAAGAATGGACAGAGGCTAATTTTAGCCTCTGTCCCCATTCTTTTGATGCCGACGTTGGCTACCCTACGGCCGACGTCGGCACCCTTCAAGACCATTTCTTGCATCCGTTGCAGCCCCCCCCACCCCCCCGGCAAATAGAATCCTCTTGGCACTTTGGAATTCACATTCTCCTTTCTCTCCACCTCATACAGTAATAATAGTAGGTACATGCACTCTACATCAGTGATTTTCTTCTTGCAATAAGTCTTCTGTAGCTCCAATAATAGGCTCCTCTATTCTTCAACCAACAAGCAAAAAGGTAAGCAATTTCATTGTTTTATTTCATTCTTTCATTTAATTTCAGTTATCTATCCTACCCACTGTCTACCACTTGCTTTGTCCTTCCCCTGAGAGACTAAAAAGCCTTCTCAGACCCCTGTCTCCTATCCATCTTCCTCTTGCCCTGTCACCCTTTCAGTCTAGTCCCAGACAACATCCTTAGTCCCTCAGGCCCAAGACAAATTCCTCAAACCTCCAAGCAACCCTTCAGACCTCTGAACAGAGCTCCCTGACCCTCAGACAAGACTACAATCCAACCTGCGCGTCCATAGACCCTGTCCATAGTCTTGAACCATGGCCCGACCCATCTCTGACTACTACCCCGATCGACGCCGGCTAGTGCCCCTACTGACGTCGATAGTATAACCAATGTCGGTGACCTTCCTGACCAATGCTGGCAACACCCTCAACCTTGATGACTGTGACCAGGCCGACAGCTTCTTTCAGATAAGCATTTGTCTTCTCTTTCCTTTCCAATTTGTTATCATTGCAGTATTCAAGCATTCTATCTTTTATCAGACATCCTTTTTTATTGATTAGTGGGTTGATGTCCCTTAAGGAAGTTTTCATACTTCTTGGATCAAGCTTTCACTTGGCAACCCACCATCTCCTTATCCAACGTTCTTCGTGTCCAAGTCTCTTTCTTTCCAGGTGTCATTCCTCCACAGCCAAAGAGGAGTTCTCACAGCATCTGGATTACGGTGTGCAGACTACATCCAGGTACATAAGCCTTGACCATCTCTTAGTTTCTCATTTTCTCTATCTTTTGAATGTAGAAACTGATTTAGCGTAGAAACATTTTGGCACACCCAGTGGGACCCTAAGGTCTCCCTTGGGTTTTCTTTCCTTCTTTTCATATAGGGTGCATTAGGATCCTCCCTTTTCACCTCTTCCTTCTTTTCTAAATGACATCATATGCAGGGATAAAAAGAACTTTTCTTTTCTTTTCTTGCATTTCTAGACTAGTCAAAAATCATATTCCTCAACCCTTTCTCGACTTGCTTTCATCCAAACTTAACATTTCAATTTGGGGCTTAAAACACTTTGCATTCCATTTCTGCTTGTGCTTGCATTAGTCCACACTTAGTAATCAACAAAACGCATATTGAATTAATCGCAGATCACTTGATGTTACACAACCTAAACCACTTACACTAAATCTAAACATCAAACTTACCTGAGACAAGGCCTGATTGGGATTTCATCCCCCAGTAGATACGTTACCCGTCCTGGTGATCTTACTTGGATTTCATCACCAAGGGGAAATCCCACTCTGTTCTCTGTCAGAGTCTAAACTATAGGGAAAGTATATTTTGGATAAGCAAGACCAGCTTACCACTGGACTCATGAAGTGAGGGGAGCTTGCTCCTTAGCACCAGGCTATGTACGGAACCTAACCTAGACTTCTTGAGTGCCTAAACAAAACCCGAAACCATCCATAGATTGCCTCTTCTAGGACCCTTCTAACAGCCAACCTCCCCAAACATTCATCTAAGGCATAAGCCATAGGATTCTAAAGTTTATTCTTAGGATTTAATGCTTAGGGCTTGCCTGTCTCTCTCTATTTTTCTATTCTCATCTACTTGTTTGAGTTAGTGAGGATGCTTTCTTCATTTTTTCCCAAGAATCTTCAAGTTTTCTAAGTTTCCAGAAAACACAGTCACCGGCATCAGTTTTACCAGCGACATCAGTTTCCTTTTCTTTCTGACATCGGTTATCTGACTGACGTCGTCCATCTTTTTTACCGACATCAGTTTTTCAACCAACGTCGGTCTCTATCATGGTCCTTTTTTAAAAAAAAAAAATAGCAGCCTTAAAACCCATCCCTTCTCTGCTAAAAACCCCATCCTAGTTTTCTAAAACTGAAAAACATAGTTTTTGAAACCTGAATCTTCCTTACCTTGAATGGTTCTGACTTGCAGTCAAGCCAAGGCTCTAGTCAACCACACGAGGCATCAACCGCTTCTGTCTACCCCATCCATAACCGATCCTATAATGGAGTTCAACTTGGAGACTGAAAGAACTCCTACTCATCCAACCCCACCCCAGACTCCTATTGTCCCAGAAGGGGACCAAGATTTTGCATGATTCTTGGACCTCAATGTCAAAGCCTTGCAGCACTATCTTGCACATAGTTGAATGCAAGACTCCTTGGGCAATCTGATTTACAAAATGCCAACCTCTCTTGTTGCGACTATGGCCATATCGACAGCATCTGTAGTTCAACCTTTAGACACTCAAGCTATCACCTTGACCAATGACCAGACCTTGACCAACCCTCTAGGTGTGGCCTCTCCCTCCATCTTTGGGCCCACTTCCACCAGGGTTTCAGCCCCCTACCAACCTCAACCCACTTAACTGCTATCCACTCCTTTCCAGAACTTGGTCGTCTCTATTCCGCCTACCCTAGCCCCTATCAACACTAGGGTGGCTTCCTATCCATTGGCCCCTATTACCACAATCCAACCCCTCGTGACAATGTCGGGCCTAGCTATGCCTTCTACCCAACCACCCTTAGCCTTCTCTTTTATCCCTACGACTAGTTGTCCCTACATAGCACCCTTATAGGGACAACCAACTATGTCGTATGCCTCCTCTAGCCTCTTCTAAGTGCCCTATAATCTAGGGGGCGCTCCATCCATCAATCCATCAGTAGATGTCATCAAAATGCTGATGGACAAGATGTCTAGCCTAGAGACCTCCATTTCTGGCTCACGCAATGCTCTCTCATATGAGCAAATTTGCAATGAGCCTATTCATCCTTCTATCCCAATCAGGCCATATCCCAGCCAGTGGGAACTTCTGAAGTTTTCTCACTTTCAAAGCAAGGAAGACCCATAACAACACTTACGGGCATTCAGACATGCCTGTTACCTTATTGCACATGACAATGCGTTGCTTTTATGCACATTTCCTATGTCCCTCTCTGGTGCTACACTTGACTGGTACAGCTCCCTTGCCAGCCATTCCCTCTTCACATTCACACAGTTGGCCCAGCTCTTTCTTAATCATTTCTCCATCAACATCACCAAGAAGGTCTCGATCACGGACCTCTATTCTATCCACCAATTCGAGGATGAATCCATAGCCGACTTTGTTGCTCGATGGAGAGGCCTCATCAATCAACTCTCTTTTTCCTTACCCCAGCTCAAACTTATTGAACTTTTCTCCCAAGCCTGTGCCAGACATATTTCTTCCACCTTGAGGGTTTAGACCTTATGTACCTTCGACGAAGCCTTCACGATGGCCCACAAACTTGAATTGCGTGCCATCGAGGAGAATAAAGTCAAGTTGCGAAGCAAGAATCCCAACTCTAAGACTAATGACTCTTCTTCTAGACCTTCATCATCCAATCCTAAGTCTAAAGCTTCAACTAACACTATGGTCGTTAGACCTTCATCTTCCTCGCCTTCAACCAATCAGCCTGAGCCATCCACATCTCAGAGTGCCACTCACCAATTCCAGTAGAGATACGTACAATGATGATATACTCATCTCAGAGAATCATATGCATCTACTCTAGAAAAACTTGTTAAACAGGGGGTTCTCAATCTCCCCCAGGCCCGACCACCTCCACAATTTGATCCCTCACATGCCATCCCTGCGTGGTATAGGGAACATGACTTCTGTAACTACCACCGTGTTAAAGGACATGACATGAAAAATTGCAAAACTTTTAAAAACATAATCAAAGACATGCTTGAAAAGGGTGACCTCATCCTACACAATCCCAATGCACCTCCTAATCAGGGCATCAACATCTTTAAGCAACCATTCCCCAATCATCCACCAACCCAAAATAATGTCTGGACCTTAATTAACGACACTCATGAACACAACATTCGAACGGTCAATACGGTCTCGCCCTTCATCCCCGACCAACCTCAAGAGGTTAGTCCATCTATCAGTCCATCAGGTGTGGATGAACCTCTTTCCCTGGTTAGTTCTCCGTCAACCTCTCTCATCTTGGAGGATGCCTCAACCTTACCAGCACCACCAGTCTCACCATCCTCCTTCTTGTTGCCTATGGAGGACCTGACCCTTCCTACTCCTTGACCACAAGTGGAGGGCGCCATCATCCCTGCCCTTTACCCACTTGAGGAGCCTCATTCTATAGTTGCTTCTCCACCCAGGGTAGAACTTGCCTCTCCTTTGTCTCCAACCAAGGATGAATCTATCACGACTTCATCATGCCATGGGACCGAGACTACTACACCCATCTCATCTTTGGCCCCGCAACTGTCAACATCTTCTCAAGAACCCAAATCTCATCCATCATCTTCTCAGCCATTTTCCTGATTGGTGGAGAAAATCAGACTTCTCCCTTCAAGGAAAGTGATGCATCAAGTATTGTGGGAGTGTCTTAAAGCCCTTCAACATGCATGTGCCCTCTCGTCTCATGCTGCCAATCCTCCTAAGGTAGAATCTCCTAAGACTCTCAATAAAGACCAGACTCGCAAACCTCAACCAACCCCATCAAGACCAAAACCTGCATCTACCCCATCTAAACCTATCAAATCACTTGGCATTCACCCTATCTCTACCTTCACTCACCTGCAAGTTAAGGTGGACTTAGACCCGACCTCGACCAGTAGTCATCTTCCAACCAAGTCAAAGAAGACTACCAAACTATAGAAGCAAACATCTCCTCCCCCGTCACAGTTGCCATCCATTTTGGGCCCCCATCCTTCGACCCTGACTAAAATCCTTCCCATTCTGACCTCCAATCGAAACCAACTACTTCCCTTGCTTCCTCTGCCTACCTCTAGCCTACCCTCTCCTAAAAAGGTGGTACCTCTCATGAAGAAAGTGCCATCTCTGCCTGTCACCGCACCATCAACCCACAAGGTGGTACGAAAACCTCTTCCAACTCTACCTAAGTAAAAGTCACCTACCTCACGCATATCAACTATCACAGACCCTTTAGTGGGCTCATACTTGTTGATATTGCACTAACTTTTGTAGACTTCCAGCATAACCCTTCCACCCATCAGGCCTTTCCAACCTCTCAGGTCCAAGCCCTCCTGGTTTGATGACACAAAAATTTGCTTATACCATCATGCGCCAGGACACGATACCGAGACTTGCTGTGCCCTCAAGGCCATCATTCACCGCTATATGGAGAAGGACACTCTTGATCAAACCTTGACATCTTCCCATCCAACCTCTTCAACCACATCAACATCTCACCAGCAGGCCATGACCCCTTCTTCACCTCCTATCTTTGAGATCAATGCTATCCATATAACTACTAGGTCACAAAAGGACAAGGCGAAGGAAAAAGCCACCATTCCTTGGACCTATCCTTTCATCAAGCCACCTCTAGCACCCAAGCCTAAAATTTCTATCCTTGGCACATCTCAACCTTCTTCTTCTTCCTCTTCAGGGGCGATTCATGACTCCATGTTGAAACAGCTTCACCAGACACCTGTGAAGATGTCCCTTTATGACCTCATCCAAACCTCACCTCAGCATCATCAAGCCCTCATCTGAGCCTTGCAGGTAGTAGAGGTCCAACCCGAGGACCCCCAACCACTTGCTACCCTCATCCATTCTTTATCTCCTATTGCCTCCATCACATTCAGCGATTCTAAGATTCCCACATCCAACATGAAAGATCAGGACACCACCCTCTTCATCACTGCCTATGTTGATCAAAAACGCATTAAATGCATTATGATCGATGGAGGTGCTAGCATCAGCATTATCTCCACCCATGCCTTTGATTAGTTGGCTCTTCCCAAGAATTGTGTCTCCAAAACTGACGCGATCTTGTGCTCCTTTAATGACACCACCACCACGACCATTGGCACAGTCATCCTTCACATTTGCATTGGTCCACGCACAGTCCCAGAGCTCTTCTATATCATCGAAGGAGAGTTCCAATACAACATGTTGTTGGGCTGACCTTCGATCTATGCCATGGCCTGTGTCCCCTCCACCCTGCACCGTTGTGTGAAATTTGAGCATGACGGACAAGTCCACACCATTCCCACTGACCCTTCACCCTTCAAAACTTGTAACACAACCTACCATCCAAATGACGTCCTCATTCCTATCAAGTCAACTCTGGCACCACCTCCATCTGTGGAAGCTTCGACCAGTTCGCAATCGGTGGTCACCCTCACCCCTCCTCTTCAAGCGATGACCAAAGACCCCATGGCAGACATCTTCCAATGACTTTCTCTTGGGGAATATCGCTTGTTGGCCTTAGACATGTTCCAAACTCCACAAGAGGATGGACACTTTCATCTCAGTCCCAGTTACGACCATTGGATCAGGATGGTCGTGCCTTATGGTCCTCCTCACCTCTGAACCAATCTTGTCTATGGGGGGCTCAATCAAGCTCCTACCGATGACAATCCTCTCCCTTCACCCCAACCTTTCACATCGGACTTCTCATTTCTTGGCAACCCTACCTTTGCACACACTTACCTTTACAGGTGTGCATGGAAGGGTTTTGGTTTCGAACGTTATGAGTAAGGCTTCCATCAGCCTATTGAGCCTCTCAACGACGATGATGCCAAGAAACAGTATGGCCTGGGATATCACGACCCCACTCAGGGCCCTTCAGACATTGACCAATCTCCTCTGGGCTCACCCATTGCTCCTCCTTCATCTATGGAGTCAATGGTTTCCATCCCTCCTAACTTTTTCACTGCCTAAATGTCATTCGCTTGGGTCTCCTAAATATATCAACCAGGTGGGGTACCCAAGCTCTCCTTCTCATCTTCTCTCCATCCCATTAATCATCTACACCGAGTGGTAGACATTCTTCCTACCATAAAATGACTGGGGGGAGTTTGAATTTATACTGACTATCATAACCTCAACCAAACTTTGACCAAATATCATCCAGACATTGACCAAATATCAACCAAATTTTGACCAAGACATTAACCAGACATTGACCATGACCAGACATTGACAGTGACATTGACCAGACCATTGACCAGACCATCGACCGAACACTAACCAACCATCAGTCATGACTTCGACCAAACATTCAACCCAAGCATTCAACCAACTTTCTTATCAAAATATTCGACCAGTCTCGACCAATCAGTGACCATATCAATCATCAACCCGCCATCAATCAACACATGACCAATATGGAGAGAAGTAAATGAGGCACGTTTGCTCCACCTTGGCTTAGACCTTTCATCATCACGCACAAGTATGGGTCAGGGACTTATCGTCTGTCCACTCTTGATGGATGACCAGAACCTAAGCCTCTCAATGCATTGCATCTATGACCATTCTTCTGTTAGTCGAGTGCTCGTCCACTTGACATTTAACTTGAGCTCATCCCTTGAGCAATCCCCATCCTTCTAATCCTCATTCCTTTCAACCCTATTCCCCTTAACAAATCCTCTATAAACCCTTTTATGATGCATGGATGCTTTGTCTTAATAAAAGGGAGTCCTTGAACTTCTATAGTCTTGTCCATGACTCCAAATTTTGTCAAAAAAAAACAAGATGTCAAAACATATCCAAGGTCACAAAATCAAATCAAAACACAAATTGCTCCCTCGAAGGATAGTTGTACTATCATTGCTATAGCTAATAGATTGATCCCTCGAAGGACAGCTATTCAAACATTATATAAAGCAAAAATATAGACCACTCCCTCGAAGGATGGCTATGACTAAATCTTGCTACAAACAACACCTTTCTTAGAAGCTTCCCGTATCGATCAGCTTCATAAATGATCACCAAGCAAATGACATCTCTATGTAGACTTCCCGCATCGATCAGTCTGCACCAAAAAAAAAATGAGTCATGGACTTGGCTTGTAGTTGTCTCAGGGTCTCCTATCAAAAGGGGCACGGTTATCCCTGCTCTTAAAATGGGTTACCCTATCCTCCTATCATATCACCTGCTCAAGGGACTTCAAGCTCACTTTAATGTCAAAGTGATTCGATTACCGTTCTAACACATATGGTCAGCGACACAATACATGAATGGGGCTTTTGGTTCTAACAACCCCTATCTATGTTGTCATTTTGGTCCTTGTCAATGAAAGCACAAGTTGCCTTTCACCTTCTTTTCACTTTTGGTCATCAAACCAAACCATTTTCAAACTAGCATCATGACACCATCATCATCATAGTCCATTTTCACATAGTTTCTATGGACACCAATACACATGGAAGCTATCGACTAGACACAATTTATGTTAAGCATAAACCAATACTTGCTGAAGCATAACTAGACCTCAATTCATTTTTAGCATACATCCATCACGACTATGGACAATTGCTAGGGATGAAAGACCATCAAACAATGTTACAGAAGACACCATTTGGAAAATGCTGTAACATCTTTTTCTCCTCATCATTTCGACACATGACCAAACCAATCATCGACCAATCTTTTCAATTAGCTTGAACTACATTTGTTTGAGGCCCTATGATCGGGGCTATGTAGGTAGCACTCAGATAACATGACATCCTCTGAGGTTAGCTCAACCACCCTTGTTTGTTCATCTCTTTGATGGACAAACCTTCTCTTCTTCGACCTTGACCTTGACCAAGACCAGTCTATCAACCACTTTGACCAAGACCAATCAATCTCTCTGACCCTTCCTCCCTTTTAGGGAGAGCTACATTAGCCTGAGGCCCTTCACACAAGGGCTATGTAGGCAGCACTCAGATCACATGACGTCTTCTAAGGTTAGCTCAGCGACATCCTTTCATCCATCCATCCACCTTGACCAATGACCATTGGAGATCATGCCTATCTCCTCCGACTGTGACCCCTTCCAAGACAATGCTTCCTTGATTGTTTTTGCATGTATGATACCCCACGACTGGTTAGCAAATTATGTGCAGACTATTTTTGACCTTCACAAGTATAGGATCGCGAGCTGGTTGATCCCTACTACTTGTGGCATTTTCATGTTTCTGGGAGCACTTCCTGAGCCCAAGATACCTGGAACATGATGACCATTTGGAGCTTCAGCTTAGATTGAATAACCCGATCAGCAGACGACTAAATGCTAGGGCTCGGTTATTTCAATTTTGGCACTCCTCGACCCTCGACATGTGATAATTTGACCCAACCATCCTGTGAAGTGGTATACGTGTAATCACAACTATTGCAGCATTTTCACTCACCCTCTCTCTATCCATCTCTCTGTCAAATCGACACTCGATCTCCAGTTCCCTTCTCTCGACTCTCGCTTTGAGGGGGGAACACCTCATCCCATTCCTGGGGTGACCAAATCCTATTTTTGTCTTGCAGTTCGTCAAGAACAACCAACAAGACAAAAAGGGGCAAATGTAGACACTGAAAATGTGTCTGCACCTTGGTCATCTTTCGTTCTCCCCCCTTGTCTGCCTCAACCCATATCCTAAGCCTTGTCCTAGTCCCCTCCATTCATTAAATTAAAATAACTTAAACATTTTAATTTAGTGTTCACCTTTCCACCTCACCCTTGCCACCTTGGATCCCCCCACCTCTCTCCTAGCTTTTATTACCCCAAATCTCCCCTTTATCCTCCTCCCACACCCATTAAGCCTTCTCATGACCATTTTCCCCATGACCCCTCAACCTGGCGGCATGCAAGAATAGACAGAGGTTAATTTCAGCCTCTATCCCCATTCTTCTGCTACTGATGTTGGCTACCCTGTGGCTGACATCGGCGATTCTACTAGCATTGGCAGCCTTCAAGACCATTTCCTACATCTATTGTAGTCCCCCCCGTGAACAGAATCATCTTGGCACTTTGGCATTCGCATTCTCCTTTCTCTCCACCTTGTACAGCAATAGCAGTAGGTACAGGTACTCTACATCAGTGATTTTCTTCTTGCAACAAGTCTTCTATAGCTCCAACAACAGGCTCCTCTATTCTTCAACTAGCAAGCAAAAAGGTATGCAATTTCATTGTTTTATTTCATTCTTTCATTTAATTTCAGTTATCTATCCTACCCACTATCTACCACTTGCTCTATCCTTCCCCTGAGAGGTTAAAAAGCCTTCTCAGACCCCTGTCTCCTGTCCATCTTCCTCTTGCCCTGTCACCCTTTTAGTCTAGTCCCAGACAACATCCTCAGTCCCTCAGGCCCAAGACAAATTCCTCAGACCTCCAAGCAACCCTTCAAACCTCTAAACAGAGCTCCCTGACCCTCAGACAAGACCATAGTCCAACCTACGCGTCCATAGACCCTATCCATAGTCCTGAACCCTGGCCCAACCTGTCTCTGACTACTGCCCCGACTGACACCGGCCAGTGCCCCTATCGACGTTGATAGTATAACTAACGTCGGTGACCTTCCTGACCAACGCCAGCAACACCCCTGACCTCAGTGACTATGACTAGGCCGATAGCTTCTTTTAGGTAAGCATTTGTCTTCTCTTTCCTTTCCAGTTTGTTATCATTTCAATATTCTGGCATTCTATCTTTTATCAGATGTCCTTTTTTATTTATAAGTGGGTTGATGTCCCTTAAGGAAGTTTTCATACTTCATGGATCAAGCTTTCACTTGGCAACCCACCATCTCTTTATCTAATGTTCTTCGTGTCCAAGTCTCTTTCTTTGCAGGTGTCATTCCTCCACAGCCAAAGAGGAGTTCTCACAACGTCTGAATTACAGTGCGTAGACTACATCCAGGTACATAAGCCTTGACCATCTCTTAGTTTCTCATTTTCTCTATCTTTTGAATGTAGAAAGTGATTTAGCATAGAAACAAGATGCTTATCTTGATCATAGATGTTATGGAGAGATTTATTTGCATGCAGATTCATGTAGACCCAAAGTCAGATTTGTGTTGTACAATGATGTTGATTACACTAAAATAATATATACTCTAACAAATTTATGGAGATATACAACACATAACATTATAAGTGGATAATTAAAATACCAATCAATAGAAAATTTCTTGAATTATCACTGTGAACTTTCACTTTATGCATAATAGATTTGAATAATTTTAAAACCTTACTTGTATTGTGTAACACACATAACTTGATAAAAGATCTATGTAAGATTTTATATCATTGAGAGTTTCATCATGCAAACCAAAATCATTTTAAAATATAAAAATTTCCATAATTATAAGAGGATTTCCACTATTTATGTATAACACAATAACTTTGTATGATTGTCACACTTTTTTTAAATTTGAGAGGATGCTATTAGGAGAAACAATAATTTTTTAGACTAAATAATTAAATATCATGAATCTAGAATAAATTATATTATGAGATATTACATAAATTATTATTATTGATCCTCCATATAACTCAATCCACATTCCACAAAGAAATTATTCCTTTTCTATCTTTATAATGACTAGTTCTCCAACCTGAGAGGATATAATTTGACAAAAACCACTCCTTTCCTCATTGACCAGTCGAGGTTAATGCATAAAATTAATGTTATATTATCAAATCTTACTTCTTTAATATTTTTTGGGTTCCACTTCATTATAAAACATGTTCAACTCCATACTATTTTAGTCCTCGTACAATATAGAATTATGCATCTTTGTAAAAATCCCTACAAATGAAATTACTATATATATTTTTGAAATTTATAATTGTTTACATATAAGATTAAAATGCATAATTTTCATCTAGAAAACATTATATTTTATTGATCAAAACTCCATAATTATAATGCAGACCTACATATAAGCCTAAATACCTTATTCATCCTCTCTAACCACTCATACTAATGCTTCTTCCAAGATTACATGATTCAACCTTATTTGGGTGTGTTTGATTTATTTATCCCCTATTTACTTGCATAGATGTTTAATATAATTATAATTTTGGATTGGTTTAAGAATAGACTAATATACCCTAACTTTTATATATCTCTCTAACAACATTTCCACCTTTTGGCATCCTCAAATGTAGGCTTAGATTTTAGATGCTTCTTAGGATGGACTAACATTTACATAGGTTAATATGTATTTACAAAAATTACTTAGGTATTGTAGGACCACTCCATAAGTTACATATCCATTACAGATAGTCACACACCATTTACAATAAATATTTAAATGTGGTTTTGGAGGGAACTAAAATTATTGCTAAATAGTCTTATGCTAGTATAATTGAAGCATTTCAAGATTATTATTAGCCTAAAAGGAACTCATACAACACTCTTACATCATAAATGACCTTATTTGCATGTTTACATTGAGAATTTCTTGGTGATCCTACATCACCTTCACCTAAACCTCAAATTTGATTTCAATTAGTCCATATTTCTATAAAATGTTTAACACTAGTATGAATGGATTTGACAATCATAAAGAGCATGAGATAGGTATAGATGTATTGAAAAATACCCGTATAAATGTGTAACTCCATTCATGGAGTGGTAATTATGGCAAGCCAAACCAAAGATGTAAATGGGTATATGAGGTCTAATTCCAAGTCAAACATTCCTCAAGCATGGAAATTAAGGAGGAAAGTCAACTTGAGGTAGATTCTCTCTAGCATGCATATATGAAAAGAGAGAGGCAAGTTAAGGCTGATTAAAATAGGAGTTTTCCAAGAATATAACAACCTTAATTACTAGGCTAATTTTATTGATATTTTAAGTAGTACATATAAATTTCATTTTTAATTTACTAACAAATTTTTTATGGTTTAGTGGTGATAAATAAGCTTCAACTTTCACATGGTTTACACTTATAGTAAAGAATTACATATTCTTAAATCTAAGAGAAGCTTAATATAAGTACTCAAGATGAATAATTGTAATTTATGACATGAATTGGTTTATAAGGTTTCATTAACATGATCTAAAGTGAAATTAGAGAGATTTGACATGCATGGGAGGGTTCATATAGGTTGTGCCAATGAATTATGATTTACACTTTATGCACCCCTAAAGTCAGGATGAAAACTACATTTTTCTTATTTTGGGAAGGGAATTATTAAGGCCAGAATGGGTGGTGGGTCTCTCAATCAGGCATGATGGGAGGTTAATACCTAGTCTTATATGTTATCTAATAACCTAGACATAATGACAGTACTAATTTTGAACCACAAACCATTAGATGTAGTGTTATCCAACTATAACTTCAAATTTGATAACATTTATTGTTAGTGATTCCACACTCCTAAATAGTAGTGAAAACATGTATCAAGATGGATTTAGACATCTTAGTCATGGGATAATATGTAATTTTACTATACAGATGTGTTTAAAGTAATGTATTTTCACCTAGAAGTCCTAGAGGTGGAAATGTAAATTGGAGGACAAGCACTTGTCTCTTCATTGTAATAAAGTTGTATGTTAGGATATGCCACTATAAATTATGCCACAAATTGATATAGAGAGTTTTGTTGATGTGATTAAGGGTTAAATTATAGGATTCAACATAAATGTCAGGTTTTTTTGTTCATTCTAATGATTTATGATTTTAATTTTATGTATTCCTAAAGTCAAGCTAAAATACCTCATTTTTCATGTTTTGGAAAGGTTGTTCTTGAGGGGGAAATGGGTGATGGGTAATTCGAATGGGCATAATTAGAGGCTAATAAATATTTCATATATGTTATATACCAACACAAATGTGTTGGAAGTACTAATCTTGAGCCATGAGGCACCATAGGTAGAGTTCTCCAACTACAACTTCAACTTTGATAATATTTGTTGTCAGTGTTTCCGTGCTCTTGAACAATAGTAAAAACATGCATCTAGGTTGATTTAGATGTCATGATAATGGGATAACATGCCATATTCATATATATATTCCTTTGATACCTCATGGCTCAAAAAAAGAATTTAAAACATGTTAAAGGTGTTAGATAATGTCTAAGACCAAGTTCTCTTCCTCCCACCACACTTGGTTGAGAGAGCCATCACCCATTCCATCCTCAATAACACCCTTCCCAAAATAATAAAAATGTTGTTTTTTAAGTTGACTTCAAGTGTGCACAAATAAAAAACCTTAAGTCATTTAAACTAATATAAAAAACCCACTCATGCATGTTGATTACCTATAAATTCACCCCATATAAAGTCAAATAAACCTTCTAGATTAATCCATGGCATAAGTTGTAGTGAGAGGTCTTGAAATGGAAATTTATTGTAGTGAAAAGATAAGTGTTTTTCCTTCAAATGGAATTTATAACTTTGGATTTCCTAGTGAAAATACATCACTTTGAACACACACACACAGATGTGTGTGTGTGTGTGTGTGTGTGTGTGTGTGTGTGTGTGTGTGTGTGTGTGTGTGTGTGTGTGTGTGTGTGTGTGTGTGTGTGTGTGTGTGTGTGTTCAAAGTGATGTATTTTCACTAGGACATCCAAAGTTATAAATGCCATTTGAAGGATAAACACTTATCTCTTCACTACAATAAATTTCCATTTCAAGACCTCTCACTACAACTTATGCCATGGATTAATATGGAAGGTTTATTTGACTCTATATGGGGTGAATTTATAGGTAATCAACATGCATGAGTGGGTCTTTATATTAATTTAAATGACTTAAGGTTTTTTATTTGTGCACACTTGAAGTCAACTTAAAAAACAACATTTTTATTATTTTGGGAAGTGTGTTGAGGATGGAATGTGTGATGGAAGAAAGAGAACTTGGTCCTAGACATTAACTAACACCTTTAACATGTTTTAAATTCTTTTTTTGAGCCATGAGGTATCGAAGGCATAGTTCACTGACTACAACTTTAACTTTGACAATATTTGTTGTTAGTGTTTCCATACTCCTGAATAGTAGTTAAAATAAGCATCGAGTTGGATTTAGATGTCATGGTCATGGGATCACATGTCATGTGCCTATATAAACATGCTTAAATTGATGTATTTTCACCAAGAAGTCCCATATATAAAAATTCTTGTTGGAGGATATGCACTTATCTCTTCACTATAATAAAGTTGCATTTCAAGATTTATCACTAAAACTTGGGCCACATATTAGTCTAGAAGCTTAAATCAACATGATTTGGGGTGAAATTATAAGGATTTAAAATGAATGAGTGGGTTATTTTTCTCATGTGAATGAATTTAAACAATTTATGCATGCCTGAAGTCAGGCTTAAAAACTACATTTTTCTTATTTTGGGAATGGCGTTCTTGAGGCTAGAATGGGTGGTGGGTTTATCGACTAGGCATGATGGGATGTCGATAACCTAGTCATGGACATTATTCAACACCTTGGACCTGTTATTAGTACTATTTTGGTCCATGAGGCATCAAAGGTATATTTATACAATTACAACTTCAACTTTGATAATATTTGTTGTTAGTGTTTCTAGCTCTAAAATAATAGTAAAAACATGAATCTAGGTAGATTTTGACATAGTGGTCATAGGATAATATGTAATCTATAGATCTAGATGTGACTAAGATGATGGATTTTCACTTGGAGGTCTCAAAGGTATAAATACTAATTGTAGGACAAGTACTTATATCTTCATTGTAATAAAGTTACATATTAGGACCCATCACTACATCTTGTGCCTTGAATTGGTATGGAAGGTTCATTTTACATGATATAAGGATAAATTATAGTGATTTAACACACATTATATGGTTAATTTTGTTTATTATAATGAATTATGATTTTTATTTTATGCATGCCTAAAGATAGGCTAAAAATTACCTGTTTCTTATTTTTGGATGGGTGATATTGAGGTTGGAATGGGTGGTGGGTCTCTTAACCTAGCATGATGACAAGCCAAAAACCCAATTGTGGATTTTATATACCACCCTAGACATGTTGGTAATGACATTTTTAATCCATGAGGCACTAGAGGTAGAGTTTTCTAACTACAACTTTAATTTTGATAACATTTGTTACCAGTGTTCCCATGCTCCTAAACAAGAGTGAAAAAATAGATCTGAGTGGATTTGGACATCATGATCATGGGATCACATGTCAAATACATGTGTGTGTGTGTGTGTGTGTGTGTGTGTGTGTGTGTGTGTGTGTGTGTGTGTGTGTGTGTGTGTGTGTGTGTGTGTGTGTGTGTGTATGTGTGTGTGTGTGTGTGCGCACATGTGCATGCATGTGCATGTGTGATTAAAGTGATTTATTTTCATTTATAGGTCCTGAAGGTATAAATACTAGCTATAGGATAAACACTTATCTCTTCACTATAATAACATTAAATTTTAGGACCTGTCATCACAAATTGTTCCATGGATAGGTATAAGGTGCCATTGACATTATCTAGGGTGAAACTATAGGGATTTATCATGAATGATAGGGTTATTTTCATTTTTTCCAATGACTTATGGTTTCTATTTTACATAAGGCTAAAATTATGCTAAAAACTACATTTCTATTATTTTAGGAAGGGAATTCTTGAGGCTGAAATGAGTGGTGGGTCTCTTGACCGAGTCGAATGGGAGCCCAATAGCGTGGTATTAGATGTTATACGTAACTTGATACATGTACATAGTGTCATTTTTTAGCCATGAAGCACCAAAATTACAGTTCTCCAACTACAACATCAATGATGTTGAAAGTGATAATATGTCCTATGAGGTTGATGCAGAGACAAACACAGTTGCTACATGTAAGCAAATTACTTATATGATTTGTAATAGTATAATTATATATGGTATAATTAAGAATATAATAAATAGATCCACAACAACATTTGGCTAAAAAGTAGAATACTTGAATATTATGATTGAGCCATTTTGAGGGGACAACCTCCATAGAAATGCAATAAGAACATAATTCATAATATGATGATAAAATACTAACCACTACCTCTTATAGGTACTCTAATTATCCATGGTTATTCCATAGGTTGACCATACTAATAAAATCAAGAAATGCAACAAGATAATATGAAGATGTGTAAGCCACAAATCATTCATACATATCCCTAGATGCATTATAGGTTAAGGGCATAACATGCCCATCCCCTTCAAAAAAACATTTTCATCAATGTCAAATCAAACCATGATGTTTATGTAGGAATTATTCATCTTCCCATGTTATATATTTAGAATGTAGGTTCTTCCATTGGATCAAATACTACTTAACAACCTTGGTCCATAGTTGCTTAGTGCACATGTGAAGGATATCCTAAAGATCTAAAATGACTCTAACTTATTAATGTAATTAAAGTAACTAAGTCTTAGTAGAAACTCTATGTCTAATTAATTTTTTTAAGCAAGATACAAGGAATACTAGATGTATGCAAGTGGCTAGGGGTAATTCTAACTTGTAATCCATGTTACAAATTTTATACAAGATCTCATAAGTGTCATAATACTTAGGTGATAGATTGTTATCCTTTTTTTATTGCTCTGGATATATCTTCTTATATGAATGCAAATGCACAAATACCCAATCACCTATTCCAAAATGACACTCACTATGATGTTGATTTGTTTACTTCTTCATTCAATTTTGTGCCATTGTTAAATTCTATAGAAAACTAACACTTCTTAATGATAATGAATGCATTCCTCAATATCTCAAATCTTAGGATGCACTATCAAAACTTAAGTGATAAATGGGGGATGATACCCATACAATGCCATAAAGAGATACATCTTGGAAGAAGTGTAAAAAGAAGTGATATACCATCATTTATCAATTGGTACCCAATGAACTCATATGTCCTTTTTGTCAAAATAAAATAAAATTACCTTCAAAGACATTTGTTGACTACCTATGTTTGTCCATCAGATTGAGGATGATAAGATGAGCTAAGAGCCAATTGGGTACCCAAACATGCAAATTTTAAACTATATTGAGAAAATTGGAAGCTATTATAGTGGAAACAAATGACTATGAAAAGGAGAAAAAAGAACATACTTGGTGAGTCAATCCACAACTACCATGATCAAATTGTTACCTTAAACCTTCATAACCCTATAATGAAATCCATGTAAACCTTCTCCCAACACTACTTAGGGATGAATAAAGGTTGCAAAAGACCTAGGGTCTTAATGATTTCACCTTTATTTTGTTGGCATAGCATGCATTCAACCACATATTTTTGAACATACCAATCTATAGATATATTTATGCAACCATTCCCCAATCATGCCTCTACATCAAATTCCATGCAAACTAAATCAAGATCCACATTGAAACACAAGACTCACATAATTAATACCATCTATGACTAAATTATACCTAAATAAGTTATGGATGATCTTATCCATGATTTCCTCATGGGAGACACTTTTTAATCATCCAAACCAAGCCAAGACATCCCAAAAACTTCCTCTAATTTACTAAATCTCATTTTCTAGGATCCACTCAAAGAACCCATATCTAAAAGTACTCAAGAATTAAAAGAGGAAAGGCTTACTGAAGATAAGGTTTACTTAGACATTATGCAAGACTCAATTCCTTACATAGTGTCAATACCAACATATAGTATACCCATTCCCACTTGTATGTTATTTCTTGAGGAAAATGTTTTGTTACCTTGCGTTATTTCTAGATATATTCCCCCCACTAATGGGGAGGCAATAAATCATATAAAAATCAAGGGAAAATCCATAGATACCTAAAACCAAAATATTGGATCCCCAAGGGGAAAATATTTGGAACATCCTCCTATTTGGATTAAACTACCTAAAGAAGACATCCATGTAACCCTGAATAGATACAAAAAATAAAAGCAATGATATACCTCATTTGGATAAGAGAATCCATACTAGGGCCGCATTCTTTAGCTAAAATAAAAGATACCATTATATAATCTACCACTAAAACACATGTACTATCACAAAAAAATATCCCAACTATGGTTATGTTGATGTATAATACCTTAAACCCCTATTACTCACGAGATGTAGGTGTAAAGACTTACCACAATCATAAATTTCTTGTAGTAGGGACTATCCAAATAACTATTTCAAGAGACCAAGGTTTGAGGTCATGTACCTCTTCCCACCAATGATTTAGAGAATGGAAAAGCTGATTCAAGACCCATTAAAAGGATATTATTCTAATATCCTTGATCAGCTTATATAGACCTCCTTAGTCATGCTACCACCTATAAGACTTGTCAACCCTCGTATTCAAAATCCATCATGGCATAGATTAAATAAGACATGCACATACCATCAAATATTAGGGCACAAAATTTAAATATATAACACATTAAAGGTCATAGTCTAAAATTTTTTAGATGAAGATGATCTCCTAATAGAATAGTCAAATCATTCCCATCCCCCTAAAGTTACATCCACTATAGGAATTAATGCATCAAATAAGCTGTAAAGGAGGATGAATCCTTTGATAGAGCCCAACACCAATCTATCCCTACTGATGGTTATGAGGATAAAATGAATCCCCCTCTATTCTAAATAGATGTAGTTCATATATCTAAATGATTGCAAGGTCAGGGCCATAAGTCTAACAATCATGAAAAATCTAAAGTGAATATTACTAGAACATTGATTTTTACCACAAATAGTCCAACTAAACCTACCCCCAAACCTAAATTCTCCATTTTAGGAAATGAAAAAAGTAATAATTCTTCAGAATTCATACAAGTATCTGTTTTAAAACAACTGCATAACTACCAATCAAGATGTCCTTATACAAACTTATCTAGAACTCCCCACAACATCATGAAACAATGATATAAGCTTTGCGGGCCACACAAATACAATATGATAAACCCCAACTTTTCATATTTCATTAAATCACTTTAGAAACACTTATCTATAATGAATCATGATTCAATCATTATTAGATTTCATTGTATCGCTTTAGGACCCTACCTTTTTTTCACTACGTAGATAGATCAAACTTGAATTAAAGGAGTTATGATTGATAAAAGCACTAGTATAAACATTATATATTCCCATTAATTTAAATAACTATATATTATTGAGATAATGATATCCTAATCACCTTCCATTCTATGATCCTTTAATGATATTATTGCACCTACATTAGGAATGGTAATACTCCACATTCAGGTAGGTGTGTGAGTTATTCCTAAATTGTTCTACATTATTGAAGGAGAATTTCAAAATAACATTCTCATAGGACATCCTTGGATATGTGTTATGTATTTTGTCCCTTATACATTACATCATTACATTAAATTTGAGTATGAGGGGAAAATACACAATATCCTAACTAACCCCCATCCCTTTAAAACTCACAACCTTACCTTTTAACTTAATGAGGTCCTAATTCTATTGCAAAGTGATACCCCATCCTCATCCAATTAATAATTCACTAGAACAACAATCCTTGCATCTAGGCTTGGTAATAAATCCATTTATTCCACCTTCTAATAATTTTCAATCAGAGAGTACCATTACTCTCCCTACACTACAATAATGTGGATGCCCCAATAAATAACTAGCTTATTCATTAAATTTGGGGGAAACTATTCCCTTTGTCCCACCATTCCTTCACACCCATATGATCTATGGGGGATTAGACTAGCCTTATTAAACTCCTTTTGAACAAACTCATGCTAAACCATTTACATATAATTTTTCATTTTTGGATAAACCTCATTTCACAAAGACATATATCCAAATTTATGTCTGTAAAGGTTACATTATGGGATATTAAGAATAAGGCTCACATGAGGTTGCATTATGGTATTTTAGAAAACCCCGTGAGAAACATGGCCTTGGATTCATAAAAATTCCCAAATCCTCCCCAAATCTTACTCTTCCCCCCATCCCTGAAGAGGATACACCATCCTTACCATTTGACACCCCTTCCTCAATTGACAATGATGTATCCATTCATCCTAACTTTTTTTCATTCAACACCATTTCTATAGAGCCTCTCATCTATCATTATGATGGAGAAATTTTAACTATTCCTTTATCATACCTAAACATGATAGGGAAAGTTTCTCCTATGATCCTTATTCTTTTGTGCCAAGATGATGAGTCCATATTAATGCATCAAGGCACTGAGAACTCACATATATGTAAATCCCTCCCATCAAAAACCTCTAGTCTTATAAATGAGGTTACCATTGATGTTAACATAGGATCCCTAGAGACCTACATATCATTAAGGTTAGTAAATCCTTATATCCCCAGCAGTACTAGGATTTCATTACATTTCTAGAAAATTATAGTGAGTATTTCTTGGTCCTAAAGTTATATCCCTAGTATCAATCCTACAATTCTCATCCATAATGTTATTACATTTCTTGATGTTAAGCCTATCAAGCAAAATCTCAAGAAAATGCATCGCCATGTTGAACTCTTATTTAAAGAAGAGCTACAATGCCTCCTATATATTAACTTCATCCAACCTATAAATTACCCTCAATTGGTATCTAAAATCTTCCCTATAATGAAGATTACAATGGGCATCTGCCTTTGTACTAAATTTTGATTCCTTAATCTCGCTTGTCCAAAAGATGATTTCCATCTCCCTAACATTGACCAGTTAGTAGATCTTAACAATGGACATGAAATGTTGTCACTAATAGATTGTTTTTTTGGATATAATCATATCACTATCACACCAAAAGACCAACATAAGACATCTTTTATTACTCCCTGGGGAACTTTCTACTATCTCGTTATGCCTTTTAGCCTAAATAATGTAAGATCCACTTATCAAAGAGATATGACATAAATTTTTCATGATATTATCCATAAGATTATGGAGGATTATGTAGATGACCTCCTCAATAAATCAAATCTATGAAAATATCACCTTTCCATTTAAAGGTTATTTTTGACTGCTTAATCTAATTTAGCATATGTCTAAATTCCAAGAAATTAATTTTTAGAGTATTGATGGGAAATATCCTAAGATTTATTGTATTCATCCATGGAATATAATTTTACCCTACCAAAATAAAATCCATCTTATAAATTCCACCTCCATCCAATTTTAAGTAGCTTTGTAGTTTGCAATGTAAACTGCAATATATCCATCATTTTATCCCCTAGTTATCTTATCATTATCAACCTTTCCATCATCCTTTGAAGAATGATATACATTTTAAATGGGAATCTAGTTGTTAGGAATATTTTTTATCTCTTAGGATCTACCTTCTCTCAACACTAGTTCTCATTCCTTGAAAAGAAGGATAACTATTCTTCTTATATATTTCCACTACTGGCCATGACCTTGGAGCTATGTTGGCCCATCGTGATGAGCAACATAAAGAGTAAGCCATGTATTACATTAGTCATACACTTTTTTAATATGAGACATGTCATTCTCATATTACAAAGTTGTGCCTGGATTTGGTCTTCATTGCTATTAAGTTATGGCATTATCTTCTCAATCATATAACTCATGTTATCATAAACATCGATGCCCTAAAATTTATGTACTCAAAGCCTTAATAAAATTAAAAAATTACCAAATGGTTTATGTTTTTAGTAGAATTTAATCTAGAGTTTATACATCAAAAGTTAGATAAAGTTCAAATAAGTGTTGATCAACTTGTTGAGATCCCTCTTTCTGATAATCAACCGAATAACTATGAATTCTGATATGAATTTATAACCTCCACATCTCCACTAGATACACAATATTAAATGACTCTTTTCTTTGATGGATTTAAATACAAACATGGTAGGGGAGACATAATTATCCTAATTCCTCATGGGGGACACCTATCCCTCTATATCTTAAACTCAATTTTGATTACATTAATAATATGGTAGAATATGAGGCTTTAATCATAGGTTTCAAAATTGTCTTAACTTTGGGTATTAAAACTCTTAATATCTATGGTGATTCCTTGTTCATGGTTAAACATATTAAAGGAATTTATCAGTGTAAGAATGATACTCTTTAAAATTATAAAATCTTAGATGATCAATTATTAGCCACCTTTGAGCATTACATTATCCAAGCCATCCCTCAATCAACTAAAAAAATTAATAGATATTATGGATTCTCTAGCCTCTTTTACCCCATCCTCATCATGGGAGTCTAAGTTATTTATCCTTATTCATAGGATTAATCAACATTTATAAACCAAAATTGACCTTCCATCCATCTACAATGTGGAGGAGAATCCATTAGATCTCTGGTATACATAGATATTTGATTATCTATCTAGAAGGATTACTCCTCTAGATCTATCTAGAAATGTTAAGAGAGATTGTAGCATCGCATCACCCATTTTTTCATACTAGGGGATGTCCTTCATAAACATGGTTTTGATGACATTCTTTTATGTTGTCTCCAAAATCATGAAGTTACCCTTGCTATCAAAGAATCTCATGATAGGTCATATTGAAGACACTTCAATGGTCATGTTATCACTAAATGAGGCTTATGATTAGGCTATTATTGTCCCACTTTAAATCAAGACTATTATGAGTAGGTTAAGAAATGCATCAAGTATCAACAACATGTCAACTTATCCCATGTCCCTAGCTAAGCCTTGTAGGTAGAATATGACTTTTGGACTTTCTCTTAGTGGAGGATTGATTTTATAGGTTAAATCAATCTCAAATCATCCTAACATCATGGGTTAATTATCACTGCCATTGATTATTTCACTAAGTGGGTGGAGGCCATACTATTTATTTCAACCAAAGACAATAAAATCATTGATTTCATTAATCAATATATCATTTATCACTTTTGCATCCCTCATAAGATCATCAAAGGTAATTGAAAATATTTTAAGGATAAAAATCTTTAATAACTCTTTGATTCTTTTAGCATTGAGCTCAACTTTTCCTCACCTTACTATCATCAAGCTAATTGATAGGCTAAGTCATCTAACAAAACTTTAGTCAAAATTCTAAAGAAATTCATTAATGAATTATGTAAGAACTATCATTGTCACATTTCCTATGCCCTACAAGCTTATTAGATTAATATTTAAATCCCGATAGGTGCTACTCCTTTGTCCTTAGTCTATGGTACTCAAGTTATACTTCTTCTTGATGTTTATATTCCCTCCCTTCTCATATCCCTAAAAGATATTGTCATGTCCCCTTTTTAGTTCACATGTCCAGAGTTGATGGTTAGCCTATTATGTGACCCTTGTAGGCTGATGGGATGGATAGAGGGTCTTGATGGAGCTGGGCTTGGCTTTCGTTCGAGCTCTTTCAGACATGAATTAAGGGAGATATTAATATTTGATTGAGTTAATCAAATACTAATTATTTGGTCTAATTTTATTTAAATATTAATTAATTATTAATTATTAATATTTTGGTCTAATTTTAAGACCCTAATTCTAATTTAAGAATCCCTAAGTCTAATTCAAGGAAATCTAATTTTAGCAAGCACACCTTTGGAGGGTATAAGGGTTTCTCATGGGAGAGAGTTTGTATTATGATTGATTATTGATTTTGATATTGAAGAATTCTTCTGTGAACACTGAGCCAAGGGTTCCATTTGCAGTGAAGAACGTCCACTCTTCATTGTGTGTGATTCAGAGGTTGTGAGAGATCAACCGATCTATTGCCAAATTGAGAGATAACTTCATACAAAAGTTATCATAGGGGATTACAAGTTTGAGAGATGACTTAATATAGAAGCTATCATAAGGGTTCACAGGAATTGATTTAGTTTTGGTTTTGATTCAAGAATTATCCAGATATAGATCTTTTGTATTAGCCCATAGTTCTTCAGATCAGGTCAAGCATACAGGTTGTGTTATATTGGCGGCCATACGAAGTTCGTAAAGATCTATGAAAATTTATACGCATCAGTAAATATCAGACACCAACATCAGCAAGAAGAGACCTACAGAGACCGACATCGGCTGACCTCTCACAAACGTTGGCAGGTTAACGACCCTAGTCGATCGACGATGGTAGTTTAACCGACATCGGTGACTGTGTTTTCGACACAGCAAGCCGAGACGCACTAGATCTAGATTTCTTTCCCAGTTTGTGGAATACTCAGGTTATTAAGGCCATACTCTCAATATTCTTTGTATACTTGATAGAGGACCTCTATTGTAAGCATATGAGCAAATAAATAAGAGATTATACTGTGATTTATTTATCTATTTGAAGATATTTTGCAAAAATACAGATAAGCAATTTAGACATTGTTTTGGTATCTGAAGGGATATTACAGTGGTATCAGAGCTTTTGTTTTGATATCCGAAGGGGATATTACAGTGGTATCAGAGCTTTTGTTTTGATATCCAAAGGGGATATTATAGTGGTATCAGAGCTTTTGTTTTGATATCCGAAGGGGATATTATAGTGGTATCAGAACTTTTGTTTTGATATCTGAAGGGGATATTATAGTGGTATCAGAGCTTTCATTTTGATATCCAAAGGGGATATTACAATGGTATCAGAGCTAAATCCTGCCATCCTGAGGGTTTGACAATCTTATGTAGCCATAAGAGTTGGGACCACACAGGTATAACACACGTAGTAGAGCCTTGCTTGAAGGTACCTAGGTGTTAGAATAGTAGCCAATTATCATGAGTGATAGACGTGAGGGTAGCCCACCCAAGGACCACCAACATAATGATGATTTGGGTACCAGAGAAACCTACCATGAGATGACATAGGCACTACATGCACTTACTACTATGATAAGGAGGATGAACACACCTGATAGATAGAATGGGGAATAAGGAGATAACAGGAGTGTTATGGTTAATCAGAGACCCCAGCAGGCCCACTCCAAAATAGTGGATAGATCTACACGTCCTACATTTGTTCAAGAGGAACCAAAAGTTCTAGTAGAGGATTCCCAATTTGTAGATGTTCTCATGGGTGCAAGCAATGAGTGGAACTTATTAGCTCCTCACGTTCAGGAGAAGATGTCCTTTGATCATTTTATTAATCTGAGGAGAGAGCACTACAGATTGGTTAGACAAGGTGGGAGACCCAGACACTAGAATAATAATTTGAAGGATGCTACGAGCAAGCTCACACTAGTGATGTTTGATGGTAGTGGTAAGGTGATATCACAGGCCTGGATTAGTAAGCTAGATACATTTCTCACATTGTGACCGATGGCTGAGGGAGATGCTATCAGATATACAACACTACATCTTGAGGGAGTAGCTCACGATTGGTGGCACCATAGGATGGTGACACTCCATCATGATCAGATCACATCTTATCAAGAGTTTGTGGATAGGTTGGTGGAGTGTTTTGATAGGAAGGATCTGAAATCCTATTTTAGAGAGTTGGCATAATTTTACTAGAATGGCAGTCTAGAGTCTTACATTGGTGACTTCCAAAAGTTATCAGTCATGGTTCCTGACATTTTAGAGCAGTGACTTAGAGTACCCTTCATGGAGGGATTGACAGAACCATTGACAGGTTAGATTAAAGGCTTTGATCCTCCTTCATTATAGGTAGCTATGAAGAAGGCGCGTAGCATGGAGATGGCAGCCCCATCCAATAGATTTAGCTCTAGAGGTACTTCTTCATCTAGGGACCATAAGTGCTCCAACAGAGATAGAGAGGGATTAGATTTCAACAAAGATACATCAAGTGTTAAGAATGATTCAAAGGCCAACCTAGCAGCACCACCTTTAGATCAAGATGCTCTTAAAGATCTACGTAGGAAAAGGCTTTGCTTCTACTACAAAGGTCCATATGATGCCAACCACGACTGTCCTTTGAGGTCTAAGGGCAAGGCAAATCATGTGATGTGGACGTATTATGATGATTTGGAATCAAAAGATTTTGAACAACAGGATAGTCTTGAGGAGCCTAAGGTAGAGGCAAATTTAAAGCTACACATACAAGAGGCATGCCTATCCAGCATTCAATCGGATTATTCATTTAGACTCCGTGGAGTTTTGGCAGGACAGAAGGTCATCACCCTTCTTGATATAGGAGCCACACATAATTTTATAGATACTAGATTTGTGGAGAAGTGTGGACTCACTACCAAAGATTTTGAGGGCATTAAAGTTAAGGTGGCTGATGGTCACACTCTTAGGCATGAGCAGATGATTAGAGACCTCCCATTGCGATTGAACAACTATGAGTTCAATGCTAATTATTATGTGGTGAACATGGGGGACATAGACTTAGTCTTGGGTATGAAGTGGCTTCATTCCATTGAGGAAGTCACTCTTCATCTTAAGGACATGGAGGTTTGTTTTGATGTTGGTGGGAAGACACATATTCTTAAGGCTATACGGGGTAGCAACATCAAAAATATGTTTTTTCATTAGATGGAGAGACTCATACCACACGATATGGGAGAGTGCACTGTCGAGTGCACATTGGCACCAACACAGGAGAGATATGTGGACGAGCTTTGTCTTGAGGTGAGTTCAGCTTAGGAGTTAGCACATGTGGTAGGGACTCAGCTTTCTATTATAGGTGGGTCACATGTTGATGATGATACGAGTATGTCTAGCATTCACATTCCAGATTTAGATATTATTTAGGTGAGGAGTTCACTTGAGTTGCTAGTTGATTTCCATTCTTGGATTGGATGTTGGGATGGTACTAGGGATGATGTGATGCCATTGGATGAGAGTTGTGATGGACATGGCCTAGAGTTTGTGTTGATTGACAGTGGCAGAGATCAAGACTACATTTGGGATCCAGGTGGGAATTGATTGGTTTATCATTTAGTGATTGCTTGAGGGCAAGAAATTTTAGGAGGGGTGGATTGTCATGTCCCCTTTTTAGTTGACATGTCTAGAGTTGATGGTTAGCCTATTATGCGACCCTCATAGGCTGATGGGATGGATAGAGGGTCTTGATGGAGCTGGGCTTGCCTTTCGTTCAGGCTCTTTCAAACATGAATTAAGGAAGATATTAATATTTGATTGATTTAATCAAATATTAATTATTTGGTCTAATTTTAATTAAATATTAATTAATTATTAATTATTAATATTTTGGTCTAATTTTAAGACCCTAAATCTAATTTAAGAAGCCCTAAGTCTAATTCAAGGAAATCTAATTTTAGCAAGCACACCTTTGGAGGGTATAAGGGTTTCTCATGGGAGAGAGTTTGTATTATGATTGTTTATTGATTTTGATATTGAATAATTCTTTTGTGAAGACTGAGCCAAGCATTCTAGGATTCCATTTGTAGTGAAGGACGTCCACTCTTCATTGTGTGTGGTTCAGAGGTTGTGAGAGATCAGTCGATCTATTGCCAAATTGAGAGATAACTTCATATAAAAGTTATCACAGGGGTTTACAAGTTTGAGAGATAATTTCATACAGAATCTATCATAAGGGTTCATAGGTATTGCTTTATTTTTGGTTTTGATTCAAGAATTATCCAGATATAGATCTTTTGTATTAGCCCATAGTTCTTTAGATCAGGATCAAGCATATAGGTTGTGTTATATTGGCAGCCGTATGAAGTCAGTACAGATCCATGAAAATCCGTATGCATTAGTGGAAAGATCAGACACTGACATTGAAAAGAAGAGACCTATAGAGATTGACATCGGCCAACCTCTCACTGACAATGGTAGGTTAACGACCCCAGTCGACCGACGATGGTAGTATAACCAACGTCGATGACTATGTTTTCGACATAGCAGGCCGAGACGTACCATATCCAGATTTCTTTCCTAGTTTGTGGAATACTCAGGCTATTAAGGTCGTACTTTCAATATTCTTTGTATACTTGATAGAGGACCTCTATTGTAAGCATATGATCAAATAAATAAGAGATTATACTATGATTTATTTATCTATTTGAAGATATTTTGCAAAAATATAGATAAGCAATTAAGACTTTGTTTTGGTATCTGAAGGGATATTGCAGTGGTATTAGAGCTTTTGTTTTGATATTTGAAGGGGATATTATAGTGGTATCAGATCTTTTGTTTTGATATCTGAAGGGGATATTACAGTGGTATCAGAGCTTTTGTTTTGATATCTGAAGGGGATATTACAGTGGTATCAGAGCTTTTATTTTGATATCTGAAGGGGATATTACAGTGGTATCAGAGATTTTATTTTGATATCTGAAGGGGATATTATAGTGGTATCAGAGCTTTTGTTTTGATATCCAAAGGGGATATTACAGATATCATTTCTAAGGATGAATTTAGTTAGGAAAGATTAACCCAACATGAAATCTTAGATGAGCATCACTCAACTACCCTTGACCACCTACATGTATATTATGAATGAATTAAATGTGCCTATAATAAACATTTACAACAATGTGAATTTAACATTGGTGACCTTGTATTAAAAAATAATCAACATGTAACTAATATGGAGAAAATTAAAAGGGAAAAATTCACTCCATATTGGTTCAAACCATATATCATCACCCATAAGTATGGATCTGGGGCATATCGATTGGCCTCTCTTGATGGAAAATTAGAGTGTGATCCCCTTAATGTATTGCATCTTCATCATTTCTACTATTAATAAATATTAATTACCTTTGGTCTACTTATTTTAGTCTCTGTATTTCATATCCCCATTACTCTTATACCAAATAATGATATATATATATAGACATGTGGTTATTCGGTAGCATTGCCTATTGTTAACCTTAAATATGAATACCATAGATTTATTCATAACATGCTCTCATTGGATAATATTCACCTATAATGGGAAGGATTTCCAAATCATTATTCCTTTAAATTCTTCTCTATCATTAAATTCTTTTTTAGAATATTAAGTGTTTTATCTTATATATCAAAGCTTTGGGAAATTATCCTAGGATACCTAAGGCCAATCCATTAAACAAAATAATAATGAGCTCAAAATAAAAATCAAATCATCTCTAAAAGCAAAATTAAATCAATATGAATAGACTAATTAAATGAAAACTATATAAATCCACAAAATCTACAAAACTATATACAAAATATCAAAATTATAGACTGTTCCCTCAAAGGATAGTTGTTTCAATAAAAAAACATATCTTGAAATATATACCACTCCCTCAAAAGATGGCTATTAGGTAGATAATATCCCTAGAAATGTTCTTGTATGAGTCAACTTTATTTAATTGAGTAGACTTCCTGTATTAATTAGTCTACATGAATTGGCACACAAGGATTCTAGGTTAACCATTAGTTGTAGGTATGCAAGATGGGAAAATCTTATTCTTGGAATTAATTTTTATCACATCCTAAAAATAAGTCACTAAGATCCTAAACTTATTTGATCTAATGTTCTTAGGTTTGTTATTAATACTGTATTAAATATGAATATGCATGCCTTTCAGGTGGTTTCTTTGGGTTATGATATGAGACAATAAAAAGCAATAAGCCAGTTTTTAAATAAAAATAATTACAAAATTTCCATCCCTATTAATAAATATCCAAATCCAATAATTCACAAATCTCTAAATAATTATCATGGTATACTCTATAATCCATTAATCATGAGCCATAGTCCATAATCATAAATCCAAATTATAAATCTTAAATCCATAATCCATAAACACAATACATAAAATCTATAAATCCATAATCAAATAATATAATATTTATAATCCATAACTGAATCTATAAATAACCCATAATGCATAATCTAATTAACTCATAATCACATGATCATAATCATACCCACTTTAATCATAAGTATTTTCATTAATCCATAACAATCCATATCCATAATCCATACTCCATAAACAATTTAAAATATAAGCATGATCCATAAAACATTTGATAACATTTAAAATACATCTAGTTACATCACATAAAAATTCATAATCATAGTAATCTAATCCATCACATCTAAAAAGCATAATCTAATTACATCACATTATAAATTCTTAATCTATCCATAGATCCATAAAAATAATCTATTGCTCTGGAAATCTAGAATTCATCACATAATCCATAAAAATCCATAACTCTAAAAACTATTATCCATAAATAATGTAATCATCCATAACATAATCCATGAACTGCCAATCCATAACATCCATAATAATCCATGATGTCCATAAGCATAAGTATCCATATATCCATCAATAATAACACAATCCATAAAACATCAAATACAAACACACACACACACACACACACACACACACACACACACAGACACACACACACACACACACACACACACACACACACACACACACACACACACACACACACACACACACACACACACACACACACACACACACACACACACACACACACACACACAAACACACACACACACACACACACGCACACGCACACGCACGCACACGCACACGCACACACACACGCACACGCACGCGCACACACACGCACATGCACGCACGCACACACACACACACACGCACACACGCACACGCACACACACACACACATGCACGCACACACACACACACACACACACACACACACACACACACACACATCAGGCTATTTAAATACATGTCCATGGATCTCTAGCAAGTATAAGTGCATATATACATATAAATATAGTAAGTAAATTTTAATCTAGTTAGATGAATACTCAATAAATTCCACTCCCATATCTGCCCCCATATCCATCCTTATATCTACTACACGTGATACTCCCCATACTAAATTAGTCTATGTGTGTGTGCCTAGAGGACCTACCATGTCTAGCTACATAGGTCACATAGAAGGGAGTCTCTAGAAGTTTATCTATAATAATATGCTCATAATATATTAGCTCCACCTCTACCTTCCTATATAAATCTATGATGATGGTCCCCACTAGTCTCATACTAGGCCCCACCATCTCTCTGATCACCTATAATAAGGACTCTCTCCTCCCTCCTCTTTAGGGCCTCCAACTCTAACCTATACCTATCCCAATCCTCCACCACCATGTCATGACTCAGCTATAATGAGTCAAAACACAATTGTAAATTATCTAGTTGGGTTTGCACTATATCCCACTCTATATGTATAATTGTCAATGCCCCCTATACTATAACTAGTTATCCATTTTAAAAGGTATACTATATCATCAATATATCCATATCTATGATCAACTATCCTAAATCTATCTCATCCTCCTCTATCTCCTCCTTTCCACCCCTATCCATTCCCCCAAATACCTCATCTCTCATCTCATCCCCTACCTCTTCCTTTATCTCCTCAAAGTTACCCTCTACCTCTTCCATCTCCTCATCCCCACCTCCTTGATGTGGTTGCACCACCCTATCCAACTGTACTACCTCCTACTAAACCCACCAAGATATATATGTGGGGATGTACATTACATCCTCCACATCACCCCTTTCTAGCAACTATACATCCTCTAATGGGACATCTCCTATCATTGGTCCCAATAGCTATCACTCTATCTTATCCCAATTATATACATGTGGGGCCCATGGTATATCCTACATTAATAAAAACTTCTAGCACACTCAACCATAATGGAGGTACTCCTAGTAAATTATCCTCCTCCCTGTAACCCATTTCCCCCTCCATATCCTTGCCAGCTATGTCTCCATCCCAAGCCATTCAAAAAATCATAGATAAGACCTCTAGATGATGTTTGTAACCCTAAACCCCTCTATAAAACAACTATAGTAATCCAAATCTCTAAAAAATCCTATCTATAAACCCTCATGCTAGATCATCCTTCCACTCTAAGTAATCTACATTGTAATCTATCTCATACCATCATATCCACGGGGTATTGATGGGCCACACTATCTTGATGTGGTCAAAATATCAACACTATAGTATAAATATCACATCCAAACCATAATGTCTCTAGGTTATCCAACCCTAAATCTCCCTATAAATCTATGATATTAAGGTCGATGCCCACATAAAGATGGTGTGGTACTCCAACATGTTTGTAATAACTCTAGTTAAGCTCCATGGAAATCTCCCTCCCCCTATGTTTGGGGGTGCATAGCATGAGATAACCAAAATCATCATCATCATGCCTCTCCTCACTATGTTAGTTCTATAAAGAGGCTAGAAAGTGAATCCATCAATAAAAAAATTGATCCACTCTACATCATTATCATATAAACACCTCAAATCCTCACTATGTTACTTCTATAAAGAGGCTAGAAAGTGAATCCCTCAATAAATAAATTGATCCACTCTACATCATCATCATATAAACACCTCAAAACTATGCCTCAACCCTAATCGTTTATTAATACTATTGATAATCCCAAAACTGGAAGTTATAATATTTGGTAGATGTCCTCCTTAGTAATGTTCATCTCATTGATAAGTAGCTAGAAGGTCTTAGTAAGAACATCCCACCTCTCTATTGATGCTACCAATAATCCTATGTCTCAATGGATGTGTCATTAATAATTCACCCCTACTAAGCCTATGGCTTCTAGGTGGGCCCAATCATCATTACTTAAAATCATAGTCCCTTCAATAGTGGTGGCACTTGATCATGCAATGGTAGTAACCCCCATGCTTATCATCAATATCCCATATAAGCCTAAAAATCTGTTACACAATCTAAGTTGTCCCAAACTCCTAGATATTTTCTAAGTCCTTATTTATTGTGAATCAAAATTAGTCTTTTGTGGATCAACATCATTCTGCATCAATTCATGTTATTTTGTTAAAATTACATTTATTCCCTATGAATCATTGTTTATTCAATAGGGAATCAACAACAATTATATAACAACCATCACCCCATAACCTAGCCTAAACCTAGCTTCCAAAAATCCTAAAAACAATAAAAAAATAAAAAAAACTCAAAAAAGTAATAAAATAATGACCTACCCCATCCTATGAGTATTTTTGATGTCATATTCCACTACCATTAGCCACCATCTCAATTCACAATACTTGCATCATTTAAGCTCTCAAGTATCATTTAGGTTCCTCAATTAGGAAATGATCCTTTTTTATATCAAACTTAATTCTATACTTGAATTTAGATTGATGCCAATCCATTTTAGATCAAATCTATTTAGGTATATCGTCATCGATTCATTCTAGATCAACAACAATTGGCCCCCTTATACACTACTTGTACTCTCATTTACATCTAGCCCTAATCCTTAACTTTATCGTAGTTTATTACCACATCTACTCTATTATTCGACCTAAACCATTTTAGGATTGTGAATTTTGACCCTTGATGGTCTCATAGCCTATGAAACACATTTACTCTTTTTGGGTATCTCCCCTTAGTGGGTCTCAAATATTATGTTCTCCCTTAATAAAAATTGTTTGTAGGTAGTGCACATACCATATAGCACATTGGATGCTTTGATAAGCTAACCCTATCACTTGTTCTCTTATTTATCCTTTGTTAAGCTCACCTATTTGTAGTTGTGGCATATGATAAAAGGATTTGTCTTGGTGCATATATGTCTATATTACCTTACATCATGCTAGTGAAAAATATGTGCTTAATTTATGCCTATGCGTTTATTAGATCATATATATTATTTATTCATCCCATCCATTATTCCATTTTTCAAACATGTCACTTGATCTTTATCCTTTCTTGGCTCCTAGTTTAAGGGGGGGCACCTCATTACATAAACTTGGGGTAGTGTACCTTTCATAATTTTTATCTCACTTCACATATTCTATATCACTCCAAAAAAAGGGATAAATGTAGACACTATAATTTATTACACCTAGGTACAATTAATCAAGTGTCATAGGTCTTACTTATTTAAATCCCCTAAATAAACCCTATATTAAGGTTTTGATTGTTTACCACTTACTAACATGATAAATAGCCTTTAAATATTACCTCTTTACCCCTACCAACCTCCTAATCTATTTATAACATAAGAATATACCTCATAACCATTTTATCCCCTATGGAGTCATTACAAATGACTCTACCAGTTTCCAAGTTATTCTCACCTATGATTAAAATAAAGGCCCTATTTTGGATGAATCAGAGATGATTCTCCTACAATTGACATTAATTCTTCAGATCAGTGTTGATCTATTAATATGAATCCTACCTTTACATTTTAGATGAGAAAATTTAGAGCTTCGAATCACTGTTAGAATTCCTAGATATTTTTGTGACATTCTATTGGATTTTCATTTCATTCAACCACATCCTTTATGCAACCTAAGTTGCTACCTATGCATGTGGAAGAGTTTCACTATGTTCACAAGTTGATTATAGTTATGTATCACATTTTATTTTAACATTATATTTCAATTACTACTCATTTATCTATCTACTTAATCACTATAATATTATTAGCACCCCTTTATATGCATTTATCAACCTCTATTTGCAAATCTATCATTCTAATCTCTATTATATTAAACTCATCCATAAGAGAGAATTAATGTTAATTCATTCTAAATTGGGACCAATTCTACTGATCGGCATTGATTCTCTTGATCGAGAATGATTCTAGAAATTAGCACTAATTCTATTAATATCAACATCAATTTAATATTTTTAATACAAAGGATATGAGACCTTATCATAAGCCTTTATTTGTAATCCTTTTATTGATTACTATTGTTCAGATATGCCCTTTCACTTTTAGATGAATTTACCTAGTTTAGTTCATGACATGACCATAATCATTGACCTCCCTATAGTTTCTCAACCTTTGTTTGTTAATTAGAGTGATATAGCCTTTAAGCTAGCCCTTTGTGCCATCATTTATTCACCATCTCATGAAGACACTAAAGAATCATTAGATGTTATTTAAGATGATGTAAATTTTGATTTTGCTTATTAAGAAGAATATTTCTTTTACATTTTTTAATTAATCGAGTAAGAAAATCGTAATTAACATCATTATCATGTTATTTATCTATTGTAATTAATTATCCTTTTTTATTCAATGATTGAATAAATAGTGGAATGACATATTTCTAAGGAAGTGTACTACTTCCTAGAAGTTATATTTGATTAGGAAATCCACCCATCTCTTTTATCAATATATTTTTATCAAGTATTCACATGTGTGTAGGTTAGCCTTCCTAGCCAAAAATGAGCTCTCACTATCATGGATTCAAGTGGTGCACAACATCTTTCAATCCATAGGTATTCCAAAAAAACCCTATTTTATTTAGATTTTTTAGTAAGTAATATTTAGGTTAAAGAAAATGAAAAACTACTTAAACACCATTTTTTCAAAATTCCTAACATTTTAACTTTTATCTTAGACCTAGTTGTTTTAAGCCTAGCTTTGTGCCTTGTTCTAAAATAACTAGAAACCTTTTTTATTATTAGACCTATATTAAAGTTGTTTGAGACACTTCTTTACTAATTTTGGCATTTAGATTGATCCATTCACTTAACCAATTTTATAATACATTTGACATTAGATCATTTTAGATTGAGTTTATCATTTCCCATTTTGGAAAAGTTACTCCGTTCTTAGACCAAGTTTTACCAAGTTTAGAACATTAGTTTTTTAGACCTTGTTTTTTAGATTTTATAAAAATCTAGACCTTTATAATGGAATTCTAGTCACTAATTTGATATGCCTCATTATACTTGTAGTGGAGCCATATATAATCTAGGTTAAGATAATGTGGTCATGAATGATAACTTTTTTTAAGACCCCTATGGTGATAATATGGTTTATGAGATAGATCCCTATCCTCCTTAATCTGATCAATTTGGGTAAAAAAGTTGAGATACATTAGCCCATTATTTTGTTAACACACTTCCATATTTGGAACAAGATCAAGAGTAAATGATGCAATACCTTTCTAGCATACCATCGATTATAGACCAAGTTCAATAAAAATCGTATTATGTTACTATGTCATGGACATATGATCTTTATCTTTTTTATCATCACTTTATTGAAAAAAATGAGGTAATAATTAGATATATATAGGTAGGGGCTAAGTTTCCAATAGACTTCCCCCATTAAAATTTACCTAGTCTAGTTAGAGTTCCTCTAAACATGCCATATACCCAAACCATTGAATAAGCTTCTACTAGCTAGCCTCAATCACTCATATTGAAGTTGTGTCAAGACCCAAATGTGCTTGTAAAATGAAAGCGGATCATGGAGGACCACATTATATAAATTCAACAAGTATATAGAACCTATTTAAATATATTGCACAATGTTAATGCCTTGGCAATGTCAAATGCTCTACTCATAGAGCTATCTCCTTCAATGGAAGTATTAATTAAGTTGAAAGCTTAAGATAATTGAGTATAGACCCATTTTTGAAAATAACTTTAGTTAGTGACATATGCAATGACCCATATATTAAGGATGTGACTATAGCTTCTATGTAGAATAATGTGCCAAGCATAGTAGACAACATGCAAGTGTCTTCTAATCTAGGCCAAAGTGGTTTAACTATACCAAAAAATAGTACATAAAAACAAGTGCCTTTTTTTAATACCATGAGTGGCTGACAACTGTATGGGGTAATTAATCTTACATCCAAACCATAAAAAGTTAATTTTAGTCCTCAACCATCTTCTTTATCAAGCATGCAAACATAAGGATTAAGTAATCAAGCATTGACTAGTGATTTGCTTCCACATGAAGTGACAAATGCTACCCCACCTCAATAGGTGATGACTAGCATTCCATAGCAATAGGCATAGTCTAATCTACCATTAAAATAGAGGTATAACACTACACCACCTCAATAGGGGACAATAAATGTTCCACATTGATTAGTAATGGTAAATGTAACTCAAATTTGCATACCAATATACCTTTACAATCAAAAATGTTGTCTAATAAAAAACATGTGTCTATTAGTCAAATATAAATGTCAAAAACCCAAGTTAATCATCTAGTTCATAATTGAATTTTTCATAACAAAGAGGTACCACTATCTAATAATTACTAATTAGGCAACAATTAAAATTTAATCAACATGTGCCATAATTTAAAAGACAAGGCTTGGGTCCACACCAAGTTCCCTTTATTCATCCAGGTTTGACTAATCAACAACAAGTCCCTAATCAACATTAGAAACCATATTATTTTATATAAATATATATGCTTCCATCTCAACCTCAATTCTCTCAAAAACAAGGCTATATACTAAATATGAACCACAATATATCCCAACAATGCAAGCGATTTCAACAACCATATCCCAATTTACTAATGCATATTCCTAGTCAATTCACCCATCAAACTAACATTCCACAACAAATAATACATTTATTTTAATCTATTCAAGGTAATCCACCTTTGGCTACACAACCACCACCTCAACCAAATGTACCATCTTGTTTTTTAGCCCAAGAACTACAAAAAATGAAGGATGTGATTACCATCATTCAAGCAAGAAAGAAGACTAAGAAATTTAAGTTAGATGACATGTGTTCATACCCATTAAACATGTATTATCTTCAAATACCATCTCTTTTAGGTTATGAACCACTAAAATATGATAAATATAAGGGTAAAGGAGACTCTAAGGACCATTTGATAGAATTCTTTGTCGCTTGTCACCCAGTGGCTTATAGTGACATTTACCTCCTTGTATGTCCTTGAAGTCCAGTAGGAAATGCTTTGGAATGATTCCTAAAATTACTAAATAATTTCATATCTAATTTTGATGACCTCTTTGACAATTTTTTCCAACATTTATCCTATAATAGTTAGCATGAGATTGCATTATTATATTTGACTTAGGCCAAGGAAAAATCTAGTGAGAGCTTTATAAGATATCTACAGAGATGGAGAAAAATTTCTAATCACTTCACCCATAGCTTACTAGAAAAAAAGAATTCCACTGTGTTTATTAAAAATTTTCACAGTGAGATATTCTATCATCTGGGTTATAGTGTGCACATACCTTCAAAGATATTATCTACAAAGTTCTATAAACTGAAAAGTACCTTATTAATAAAGGTATTATTAAGATAACCTCATTAAACAAAAATCATAACCAAAACCAAGGCACAGGCCCAAATAAGAACCTTCACTAAGTCCAAGCACAAGTGTATACACCAACTCAAGCCATTAACAATGAGAAATCCAAGAAATACAATTGTAATAGTAAATGTCTTAGAAATGGAGTAATAGAGTCATGTCATGTCCAATTGTGTAAACACCATTTGCTCAACCTACACTATAAATGCAACTTACCTCTTATCCATAACCTTGTCAATAAGCACAACCTTTGTAACAATCTATACTATATTAACAAATGTAGCAACCATAACCTTTGGAAACCCCTCCTCCAATAAAATTACCCTCTCCACAAGTCTTCAATGATCTTGGTGAATGTATAAAAGTATTATTTCATTATATAACCATAGCTAATATAGTTAGTTGGCCAATTTCAAAGTAATATCCTAAGGATATACCATGCCCATATTGGTATAGATATAATGAGTTTTATGAATACCATCATGTCTATGGATATAATATATGTTATTATGTGCAGTTGAAACAATTTGTATAAAATGTGTATAAAATGGGGAGATAACATTGGATAATAGAATATGTCTAACAAAAACATGGGTATCTACCAAATCCCTTTTTTAGAGAATAATAATAATCAACAACAATAATAAAGGCTAGAAAAAAAATAGTATCAACAACCTGTTAATGCAAAAGATTGTACCCTTGGCAGGAAGCTGAGCTCCTGCCTTCCTCATGCAACTATGGAAACTCCCCTCTCACCTGTGGGACTAGCGAAGCTAGAGGGGAGAGTCTCTAGATAAGGGTAGCTCCCTTTGATGCATCATGTTCATTCCAGCAAGTTCTAACACACACACATGCACGCACACGCGCGCACGCACGCACACACACACACACACACACACACACACACACACACACACACACATATAGATATATAGTGGGGGGAAGGAAGAGAGATTACAGGAAAACAAACTACTCTAAAGAGGTGATGCACCAGAAATAATTTTGACCTTATCACATCCAAACTAAAACCAAACAAATACTTACATACACTTCACACTTGGTAGAAGGACCAAGATACAATAAACTTGGCAGGGAGGCTTTGATGAAAAATATAGAAAATAGAGACTCACCAAGGTGCTGTGAAATGCACACTGTAAGTAATTTCTTCTATTTTACACTTCCAAATAGAGCTCTCCTTGTCAGCTATAGAAATGGCACCTTGTAAACAATAGATATGTTGGTGTTGGACCTGTGAAAGCATCAAGAAACAATGACTAAACACAAACTAACACTCAAGACATACACAAAACCATCTATCCAAGATAGAGGTAAAAAATGCGTTTATTGACTCAAGTGAAATTTTGCCAGGGCTACGCCTTACAAATGTGGAATTTTTTTTTCTCAAAATGACAAGTCCTTAATATATAGGAGAAGAAAGGAGGCCTTTTGTGCTCCTTTTTACAAGTGGCCCATTTGCATCCCCTCATTGGGAAGAGCAGGCTACCTAAAAAAGAAATGATGTGTCGACCCTAGCTTTGACTTCAAGGATTTTTTGAGATGGCTGCATTATTTCCTCATTAACCAAGGCTGCTTCTTAAAGGCACCTATGTAGTTTGCCTACTCATAAATATGAAATGAATAAAAAGGGTTACATGGTTGGCCTAATGGTCAATTTACAGCCACTGTTTCACCTGCTGGAGTCACTTTTTGAATCGGTGCTTCCCTTCGCCACTTGGACTATCTACTTCCTGCATGCCTAGTACTTTGCTTTAAACTACAGCCCAAATTCCTTTAGACTTTTTATTCAAAGGAATTCCTTTAGACAAAAAGTTTGAAGGAATTCAGGACTTTGCCTTAACCAAAATTTTGAAAATCAAAGCATCCCTTTGAAATGTTCCATGCCCTTCACAAGGGCACCTATTCTTCAACTTTGGGAGTGCCTCGTTGAACCAACCCATTGAACCAAATTGGTTCAATGGTTCAACATTGCACACCGAGCCAATTGAACCAATGTGTTTTGAACCACTATTTTGAACCGGTTCAACGGTTCAATGCTGTGCGTTGATGAACATGCCAATGAGCTGACTGATCAAACTAGGCTGATTGAACCAATGTGTTGAACCAAATGACTGAACCATCCAAATGAACCAAAGCGATGATCTTGAAGATTGAACTGAGGCTTGAACTAGGGCTGAATTCATCAGAGAAGAGCCCAAAAAGTCTTGAAAAACCCCAGCAATCTTTGAACTAATCCTCCTTACACCAAAAGACTAACCAACTAAGTTTGTAGAAACATGAAGTCTATAGGGAATGGCTAAATCCTTAGAAAATATTCCTATAGAGTCCATAGATTATATAGGACCTGTGAAAAATTAGAAAGAATGGCCTAAAATAGCAAGAGGCAGAAGGGGACCAAAAATTTTGCCTGTTGGGCAAAAATTGGTCAACAAATTGGTGACTCCTAGGGGAAGCATGCCTACTATGCTTAGAGACCAGTTGACTTGTAGTCCATTGGGCCTAGAGTCAGATGGTAACTAAAATAAACAATAGCTCTGATAAAACTTAGAACCAATCATGCAGCTTTACCTCCAAGGAAATGAAAACACACACAAGGCTAAGAAAACTACTACTTGTGCAACACTTAAGGAAAGCAAGAAAAGAAACTGAAAGCAAACTATTATATATAGCTAACCAAGAGTATTCACCTCCCTCCTGGATCAAAGGGAAAACTTGTTAAGTCCCATTCTTGGCAAGAAGACTTATGGTGGTAGGCAAGTCACTAAATGAAAAAGAGAATTGGTAACTTGCTCTTCTTGTCTATCACCTGCATTGTCTAGTATCTGAATGAATCAGATTCAAACATGCTTCCAACATATGTGTACTCTATTTGTTCTTTGAAGCTTGTTAAATGTTGGTTCATCATATTGGTGCTCCTCATCAACAAATCAATGGCTGATGGCTTATCACCATAAGTCTTTTGATCTGCACATTCCCTCTACAATGTATCATGGTCTGACCTATTTCCTTCTGCTTCATTGCAGACTCTGTCAGACTCATCCTCTGCTTCCTTTTGGCCTTACTAAAGAAGGGTGACTATGATGATGCCTAAAATGGACTCACAAAATTATTGCTCATCCCATAGAACATCACCTCTCTATTCAAAGGTTTCTTCTTCAAGGCTTTCCTCCAGGAAGACAGATCTCTCCTTTTCCTCCTCCAACTCAAGCTCTTTAGTGTAGTCATCCTCCTCATTGAAGCAACAAGGAAGTTCATCAAACAAGGGGGAAAAGAGCTCAACATGCTTTTGTTCCTCCTTGTATTGCTGGAACATTTGCATATATCTAAGACTTCCATCTTCTCCATTGCTGATAGTGTCTTCACAAGAAGCATCGATGATGATTTCTTCTTCATTGTCGCTCATGATAACCCCTTGGGAAATTGCAGCTTGGATCTTCTACTCCTCACTCACCTCCTAAAAAATAGGTTCTTCCTTGAGAAGGGGTGAAGTAAGACAAGCATGTGGATGAGGAGGTAGCCCTTGAACTAGAATCGAATGATTCTCCTCTTTCTACTTGGTCAACACTTCATCAATATCAAGTGTGGCCTGATATCTCTCTTGGAAATGTGTAGGTGGGGTGTGTTCAGACATGGAATGTGCTATTTGGTCTGAACCATCCATCACACATTGGCTAAGGAATCTCTTTCTAAATTCCAACTCTATAATTCTCCTGGCTAGATCCTCTTGGAAGAACCTTTTTTGGAGGTCACAAGCATCATTATGAGTAGGAGCAACTTCGGCTTCTTCAAGGTTTTGAGAAAAGATTTGCTTCTCCTCCTTCTTGCCCCACGATTCTACTATTTTCCCCTAGTTTAGGATCTCATAATTGGAATTTTGCTCCAGTGAAAAGGCAGCAACTTTGTTTTCTCCAAGGTCCTGGGGCTCATCTATAAGGTCTAAGAGTCCTATCTCTCTTTTAAGAAGCAATTCATCCTAGCCTCTAAATCTTCAATTTGCTTGGCTAGTTTATCCTATAAGAGTCTTTCTTGGAGGTGTCAGGAACCTAGAACAATAAACATGCTCTGATACCACTTGTCAAGATCTTGCTCCACCAATAGAGCACATATATGATTACATATTGTATTAGCAACTAAACATGAAATTTTAACCAGAATCAAAAGTAACTAGAAATATGAAATAACACAAGAATTGCGAGACAATACACAATTGTATTAATAATCACTCAGAAGAATATACAATAAAGAAGATGCCACTTCTTCTTCCACCTTAAAGGCTTGCCACACCTCAAGACCTTCTTCCCTCTCTCTCTCAGTCCCAACAATCAACTCCAATACAAAATTGATGTTCACCTCTCCAACCAGTCAGTAACACACTACCAGTACATCAAGTACACAACTGTACTCCAAGTAGATCTCCTACTCTCTGCTGTTACCTATAAATCACTAGACCTTACTCACCATTGTAGATCTCCAATAGAAGCCATGCTCACCTGCTGACCAAGATCATACAAATACGAAGAACCCTTCTAATTCTCCGAACCAGTACCCACCTTGATACTATGGCACTAGGAGGAACACACCATTGCTCTCCTCTCTCAGAAGGAGCTTATATGCTCTCTTACTCTCTAGCTACAAGTTTACAATATAGCCCATGAGTCCATATATAGATCTCATGCTTACAATAATTAGACTATCTTAATTACAATAATTAGACACGCAACTCAAGACTAAGACTAGCCTTCAACATGCAAACTGACAGTCTAAGAATAGACTCTCTTGAAACAACATGCAATCTGCATGTTCACGCACAGTCTACCAATGTGGGCTCCTCAATGACCGATGTCAGCTGACTGGTAAATGACACCGGTTACTTCTTAACTACTATCTGACCGATGTCAATTGATCAGACCGATGCCAGTTGCCCTACAACTGGTTCTGCAACTCTCTACAACTTGTGTAACTTCTCCTGTTTGGATCCTAGTGAAGCTTTTAGCTCCAAAACCTAACAATCTCCCACTTGGAGATAAATAGCTACACCTATACCTATACCTATACACCATCTAAATTATTCCCTAGCTTGTATCCCTCTTCAAGATCAATCCTAAAGACCAACCACCACACAACCTGTGATGCTACACCTGTCATTCAAGTAACCTGCCACATCCAAACCTACATATCCATGTAGTGAGGACCTTGACCCTGCATAATAAGAATCCCTACATCTAGTCCCACTGAACTGCCCTCCAGTACTCCTTCCTTGAATTGGGTCCATACTTTCTGACAACCCCCACTGCTTGGGAAAACTCAGGTCTACACTAGACCTCATGTGATTTTGGACCCTGTTCTAAGCTAAGCTTGAACTTTCTAGCCCTTGGTGTGCTTTTTGATTCTGCATCCTGCATCATGAACCCCACCAACACTGTCTTCACATCAGCTCCCACTAGAGATAAAATCTCCATGTCTCTTATGCCAAAGAATTTTGCTGCTCCAAATTCTTCATGACACACCTCTGAACTAACCTTATGTTTAGCTCAACAAAACCCTATATGTACAAACCTGCTAGCAAATCACCCACATACAGTAACAAGATAATGTTGCAACCATCATCCACCTATTAAGATAAACACAATAGTTATACTGACATTGACAAAAGCTTTGCTTTGTCATCTACCTAGTACAACCTATTAGCTTTATACCTATAGCTTCCTCAAGACCATATACCTTGGCCTTTCATCTCACATATCCATCCACTCTCTTCTTTAACTTGGGAATCCATTTCGTCTCTCAGTGTTTTCTTCCGGCTGACAACTCTACCAACAAATACTTGTTTGGTTCTTCTCCAAAGACTCACACTCCTCATCGATGCCAAGCTCCCACTATATCTGGATTCTACCTGCATTGCTTCTTCACATCTTCCTAGTTCTTGACCATTAGTAAGCAATATAAAGAAGGTGAACAATGAATATGAGGTTCACTTACCCTTTTTGACCTCTATATGAGCATTTGAAACTTGTTAACAGCTTGATGTCTGCCCACCATCCATTCTAGTGATAGATCTCAGCCATCTCCCAGTCTGCAACCAACTAATGTCAGTTCCCTGTGCTGACACTAACTGCCAATGTCGTTTCCCTAGCCGATGCCAGTATCCCTTCTGCCAACGTCAGTTTCTTCATGACTGACATCGATCTTCTTGCTGCTGACGTCAGTTACTATATGACTGATGCTAGTACCTGTGTTCACCTGAGAGTGATAACTTTTTACCTGTGAGCTCTCCATGGATCAAAATCCTATTCAAATCAACACATCCTTGCTCAGAATAATTCAGTTCCCTCACCTGATCTCTGTCTCTCATCTCCTCCATGAACACCAAGGCTTTCTAGTTCTTTAGCTTGTCAAAAGCATCTATCTTCCACTTGAGAACATGCATTTCCCTCCTACATATGTGACCAAGCCTACAAAGCCACATCTCTATAACAAAAGGTGAATCAGTAATATAAGTAGATAGATAAAGGATACCTACTTTCTTACCACCATCTAATTCAAGTGTATCCACTGTGAGAGTTACAGTGCATCTCTCATCACCCAAATTTCCTAAAGAAATAAGACTCATCTCCAAGATTGGTACCTGCATGACCTCCTTCAACACCTGTGTGTCATCCGTCTACAATTTTAGTTTCACTTCCCCTTTGTCAATAATCTGACAAATCTCTCCAACCCTTAAATTAATCTCTCCAAAGTCTCCAAAGACATACCCATGAAAAGATGCTCTATTTTGGGCTGCATGGAAAGAGGCAAAATAATCTTTAAACAAAGATTCTACTTTATCTAGAGCAACCTATGCAACATCCCCTGTAACATCTGCTTCTACACGCTGATCTTCTGCCGACCAACAATCTCTTTTTACCTGCTCTTTCTTTCCATCAATCAGACCATTCATGCTATTTAGTTTCTCCATTCATAGTTTTACTTTCTTCTGCCATTGCTATACTCCCACTCAATCTAAAACCCCTGTGACTGACCTGTAATCAACAAACACTACCAGATCTGAACCACCTATTAGTCAACCCAACCAAAAGCTCTGATACCACTTGATGGTATCAGTTCTTAAACCTACAACCAAGGCTCTGATACCACTTGTCAGGAATCTAGAACAATAAACATGCTCTAATACCACTTGTCAAGAACCTAGAACAATAAACATGCTCTGATACCACTTGTCAGGATCTTGCTCCACCAATAGAGCACATATATGATTACCTCTTTTATTAGCAACTACACATAGAATTTTAACCAGAATCAAAAGTAACTAGAAATATGAAACAACATAGGAATTGAGAGACAATACACAATTGTATTAATAATCACTCAGAAGAATATACAATAAAGAAGATGCCACTTCATCTTCCACCTCAAAGGCTCACCACACCTCAAGACCTTCTTCCCTCTCTCTCTCGATCCCAACAATCAACTCCAATACAAAATTGATGTTCACCTCTCCAACCAGTCAGTAACATGCTGCTAGTACGTCAAGTACACAACTGTACTCCAAGTAGATCTCCTGCTCTTTGCTGCTACCTACAAATCACTAGACCTTACTCACCATTGTAGATCTCCAATAGAAGCCATGCTCACCTACTGACCAAGATCATACAAATACGAAGAACCCTCATGATTCTCCAAACTAGTACCCACCTTGGTACTGTGGCACTAGGAGGAACACACCATTGCTCTCCTCTCTTAGAAGGAGCTTATATGCTCTCTTACTCTCTAGCTACAAGTTTACAATACAGCCCATGAGTCCATATATAGATCTCATGCTTACAAGAATTAGACATGCAACTCAAGAATAAGACCAGCCTTCAACATGCAAACTGATAGTCTAAGAATAGACTCTCTAGAAACAACATGCAATCTGCATGTTCATGCACAGTCTGCCAACGTCAGCTCCTCCATGACTGATGTTGGCTGACTAGTGACCGATGTTGGTTGCTTCTTCACTACTGTCTGACTGATGTCGATTGATCAGATCAATGTTGGTTGTCCTACAACTAGTTCTACAACTCTCTGTAACCTCTATAACTTCTCCTATTTGCATCTTGGTGAAGCTTTTAGCTCCACAACCTAGCAGGAGGTCACTAGCATCATCCTCTTCAAGGCTCTGGGTTGGTTCCTGGCATTCCTTACTCGAACATAGAATTTGCACATCACATTGAAAGACTTGGGGAGGTTGAGGAATGTAAGGAAGAGACTGTTGATGCATTGGAAGAGTCTGTTGAAGAGGGATGTGCTGGCGAGTGGTATTCCCCTCAATGGAAGATTTGTAATATAAGGAATTGAGAAGATTGATCTCCATGGGGGGTCATATAGTTCCCTTTGATGCTAAAAAGCTAGGTGCATGGGATTGAGCATAGATGCATCAAATGGGCTGGGGTGGGTGAGTGTTATTTGATAGAAAGGATTTGGTGCAAACAAGGGGGCTTTCTTCATAATAGGAAAGGGCACACAAGGTTGACTGCCTTAAATAAATAGATTTCTCCATTTTGCTATCTCCTCCTCCATGGACTGTAAGGCATGTGTTTGCCTAAACAACACTCCTCTTTATACATCAGCTCCTGTTGATACCCGTACTGCTCCTCCAGTCTGTCAATCTCCATTGTCTACTTCTCAAACTCTAGTGCCACCTCCCTTAATGTTGCAGGGAAACTAGGAGAGCTGCTTGAGGTGATTCTCTAAAAATCTTGAGTCTGATCATAGTCACATGAAGGAATACAAGGTCCATGATTCTGTGCAAAAGAATTATACATATAAAAGTAAGATTTTTGATGGCACCAAGCTACTTAAATAGCATATTCAACTCAGACTCACCATTGGTGTTGATGCAAAAGCCTCGAAAGGCTGGTCTATTGAAGAACACACCAAAAATTCTTCAACTCTTTGGACACAACTTGTCCCAGTTGGTCCCACCAGGTGTGCCAAAAATGTAGACGCAAAATATTGTACCCTTGGTAGGAAGCTGAGCTCCTGCCTTCCCCATGCAACTATGGAAATTCCCCTCTCACCTATGGGACTGGTGAAGCTAGAGGGGAGAGTCTCTATATAAGGTCTAGCTCCCTTTGATGCATCATGTTCATTCCAGCAAGTGCTAACACATATATATACAAATATATAGTGGGGGGGAAAGGGAGAGAGATTACAGGAAAACAAACTACTCTAAAGAGGTGATACACCAAAAATAAGTTTAACCTTCTCACATCCATACTAAAACCAAAAAAATACATACATACACTTCACACTTAGCAGAAGGACCAGGCTACAAGAAACTTGGTAGGGAGGCTTTGATGAAAAATACAGAAAATAGAGATTCACCAAGGTGCTGTGAAATGCACACTGTAAGTAATTTCTTCTATTTTGCACTTCCCAATAGAGCTCTCCTTGTCAGCTACAAAAATGGCACCTTGTAGACAATAGATATGTTGGTGTTGGACCTGTGAAAGCATCAAGAAACAATGACTAAACACAAATTAACACTCAAGACATACATAGAAATATCTATCCAAGATAGTGGTAAAAAATGTGTTTATTGATTCAAGTGAAATTTTGCCAGGGCTATGCCTTACAATGTGGAAGATTTTTTTTTCTTAAAATGACAAGTCCTCGATATATAGGAGAAGAAAGGAGGCCTTTTGGTTCTCCTTTTTACAAGTGGCCCATTTGCATCCCCTCATTGGGAAGAGCAGGCTGCCTAAAAAATAAATGATGTGTTGACCCTGGCTTTGACTTTAGGCATTTTTTGACATGGCCACGTTGTTTCCTCATTAACCAAGGCTACTTCTTGAAGGCATCTACATAGTTTGTCTACTCATAAATATGAAATGAAGAAAAAGGGTCACATGATTTGCCTAATGGTCAATTTGTAGCCACTATTTCACCTATTGGAGTCACTTCTCGAATTGGTGCTTCCCTTCGCCACTTGGACTATCTACTTGCTCCATGTCTGGCACTTTGCTTTGAACTACAGCCCAAATTCCTTTAGACTTTTTGTTTGAATGAATTCCTTCGGATAAATTTTTTGAAGGAATTTGAGACTTTGCCTTAACTAAAATTCTAAAATTCAAAGCATTCCTTTGAAATGTTCCATGACCTTTGCAAGGGCACCTATTCTTTGACTTTATGGGTGCCTCACTGAACCAACCCATTGAACCAAATTGGTTCAAAGGTTCAACATTGCATGCCAATCCAATTTAACCAAGGTAGTTGAACCAATGTGTTTTGAACCACTGCTTTGAACTGGTTCAACGGTTCAATGCTATGCACTGATAAACTTGCCAATGAGCTGACTGATCGAACTAGGCCAATTGAACTAATGTGTTGAACCAAATGACTAAACCATCTAAATGAACCAAAGAGATGGTCTTGAATATTGAACTAAGGCTTGAACCAGGGCTAAATTCATTAGACAAGACCCTGAAAAGTCTTGAAAAACCCCAGCATTCTCTGAACTAATCCTCCTTACACCAAAAGACTAACCAGCTGAGTCTGTAAAAACATGAAGTCTATATGAAATTGCTAAATTCTTAGAAAATATTCCTATAGAGTCCATATATTTTATAGGACCTATGAAAAATTAGAAGGAATGGCCTAAAATAGCAAGAGGTAGAAGGGGACCAAAAATTTTGCCTGTTGGGCAAAAATTGGTCAATAAATTGGTGACTCCCAAGGGAAGCATGCCTGCTATACTTAGAGACCAATTGCCTTGTAGTCCATTAGGCCCAAAGTCAGATGGCAACTAAAAAAACAATAGCTCTAATAAAACTTAGAACCATTCATGCAGCTTTACCTCCAAGGAAATGAAAACACACACAAGGCTAAGAAAACTACTACTTGTGCAACATCACTTAGGGAAAGCAAGAAAAGAAACTAAAAGCAAACTACTATATATAGCTAACCAAGAATATTCACCTCCCTCTTAGATCAAAGGGAGAACTTCTTAAGTCCCATTCTTGGTAAGAAGACTTATGGTGGTAGGCAAGTAGCTGAATGAATAAGAGAATTGGTAACTTGCTCTTCTTGGCTCTCACCTACATTGTCTGGTATCTGAGTGAATCAGATTTGAACATGCTTCCAAAATATGTGTACTCTATTTGTTCTTGGAAGATTTTTGAATGTTGGTTCATCATATTGGTGCTCTTCACCAAGAAATCAATGGCTGCTGGCTCATCACCATAAGTCCTTTAATCTGGACATTCCCTCTGCAATGTATCATGGTTTGACCTATTTCCTTCTCCTTCATTGTAGACTCTATCAAACTCATCATCTACTTCCTTTTGGACTTCTTGAAGAAGGATGACTATGATGATGCTTGAAATGGACTCACAAAATGATTGCTCATCCCATAGAACATCACCTCTCTATTTAAAGCTTTCTTCTTCAAGGCTTTCCTCCAGGAAGATAGATCTCTCCTTTTCCTCCTCCAACTCAAGCTCTTTAGTGTAGTCATCCTCCTCATTGAATCAATAAGGAAGTTCATCAAACAAGGGGGAAAAGAGATCACCATGCTTTTGTTCCTCCTCATATTTCTAGAACATCTGCATATATGCAAGACTTGCATCTTCTCCATTGCCGATGGTGTCTTCACAAGAAGCATCAATGATAATTTCTTCTTCATTGTCACTCATGATAGCCCCTTGGGAAACTACAGCTTGGATCTTCTACTCCTCACTTGCCTCCTATAGAATAGGTTCTTCCTTAAGAAGGGGTGAAGTGGGATAAGCATGTGGAAGAGGAGGTAGACCTTGACCTAGAATCGAATGATTCTCCTCTTTCCACTTGGTTAACACTTCATTAATATCAGGTGTGGCCTGATATCTCTCTTGGAAATGTGTAGGTGGGGTGTGTTCAGACATGGAATGTGATGTTTGGTCTGAACCATCCATCACACATTAGCTGAGGAATCTCTCTCTAGATTCCAACTCTATAATTCTCCTGGTTAGATCCTCTTAGAAGAACCTTTCTTGGAGGTCACCGACATCATTATGAGCAGAAGCAACTTTGACTTCTTTGAGGTTTTGAGAAAAACCTTGCTTCTCCTCTTTCTTACCCCATGATTCTAATATTTTCCCCTAGTTTAGGATATCAAAATTGGAATTTTGCTCTAGTGAACAGGTAGCAACTTTGTTTTCTCCAAGGTCTTGGGGCTCCTCTACAAGGTCTAAGAGTTCTATCTCTCTTTCAATAAGCAATCTCATCTTAGCCTCTTAATCTTGAATTTGCTTGACTAGATTATCTTGAAAGAGTATTTCTTGGAGGTCATTAGCATCATCCTCTTTAAGGATCTGGGCTGGTTCCTGGCATTCCTTCCTCCAACTTAGAATCTGCACATCACGTTGAAAGACTTGGGGAGGTTGAGGAATGCAAGGAAGAGACTATTAATGCACTAGAAGAGTCTATTAAAGAGGGACATGCTGGTTGGTGGTATTCCCCTCAATGGAAGATTCACAATATAAGGAATTGAGAAGATTGATCTCCATGGGGTGTGGCTCTAGTTCCCTTTGATGATGGAAAGCTAGGCACACGAGATTGAGAGCAGATGCATCAGATGAGCTAGGGTGGGTGAGTGCTATTTGATAGAAAGGATTTGGTGTAAAAGAGGGGGCTTTCTTTAGAATAGGAAAGGGTAGACAAGGCTAACTGCCTTGAATAAATGGATTTCTCCATTTTGCTACCTCCTCCTCCATGGACTGCAAGGCCTGTGCTTGTCTAAAAAAACACTCCTCTTTATTCATTAGCTCCTATTGATACCCGTACTGCTCCTCCAGTCTATCAATCTCCATTGTCTACTTCTCAAACTCCAACACCACATCCCTTAATGTTGTAGGGAAACTAAGAGAACTGCTTGAGGTGATTATCTAAAAATCTTGAGTATGATCATAGTCACATGAAGGAATACAAGGTCCATGATTCTATGCAAAAGAATTATATGTATAAAAGTAAGATTTATGATGGCACCAGGCTACTTAACCAGTAGATTCAACTCAGAGTCGCCATTGGTGCTGATGTAAAAGCCTCCAAAGGCTGGTTAGTTGAAGAACAAAACAAAAATTCTTCAACTCTTTAGACAAAACTTGTCCCAGTTGGTCCCACCATGCGTTCCAAAACTATTGACACAGAAGATTGCACCCTTGGCAAGAAGCTGAGCTCCAGCCTTCCTTACACAACTATGGAAACTCCCCTCTCACCTATGGTACTAGCAAAGCTAGAGGGGAGAGTCTCTAGATAAGGGCTAGCTCCCTTTGATGCATCATGTTCATTCCAGCAAGTGATAACACACACACACACACACACACACACAGATATATATATAGTGGGGGGGAGAAGGGAGAGAGATTGCAAGAAAACAAACTCCTCTAAAGAGGTGATGCACCAAAAATAAGTTAAACCTTCTCACATCCACACTAAAACTAGACAAATACATACATACACTTCACACTTGGCAGAAGGACCAGGCTGTAAGAAACTTGGCAGGGAGGCTTTGATGAAAAATACAGAAAATAGAGATTCACCAAGGTGCTATGAAATGCACACTGTAAGTAATTTCTATTGTTTTGCACTTCCAAATAGAGCTCTCCTTGTCACCTATAGAAATGGCACCTTGTAGATAATAGATATGTTGGTGTTGGACCTATGAAATCATCAAGAAATAATGACTAAACATAAACTAACACTCAAGACATACACAAAAATATTTATCCAAGATAGAGGTAAAAAATGCATTTATTGATTTAGGTGAAATTTTGCCAGGGCTACGCCTTACAAATGTGGAAGATTGTTTTCTCAAAATGACATGTCCTCAATATATAGGAGAAGAAAGGATGCCTTTTGGTTCTCCTTTTTACAAGTGGCCCATTTGCATTCCCTCATTGGGAAGAGCAGGCTGCCTAAAAAATAAATTTTGTGTAGACCCTGGCCTTGACTTCAGGTATTTTTTGACATGGCCATGCTATTTCATCATTAACCAAGGCCACTTATTGAAGGAACCTACATATTTTGTATACTCATAAATATGAAATGAAGAAAAAGGGTCACATAGTTGACCTAATGGTTAATTTACAGTAATTGTTTCACCTGTTGGAGTCACTTCTCGAATCAGCACTTCCCTTCACCACTTGGACTATCTTCTTGCTCCATGCCTGGAACTTTGCTTTGAACTATGGATTGAATTCCTTCAGAGTTTTTGTCTAAATGAATTCCTTTAGACAAATTTTTTTAAGGAATTCAGGACTTTACCTTAACCAAAAAATTTAAAATCAAAGCATCCCTTTGAAATGTTCCATGCCCTTTTTAAAGGCACCTATTCTTCGACATTGGGGGAACCTCATTGAACCAACCCATTGAATGGAATTGGTTAAATGGTTCAACATTACACATCAAGCTAATTGAACCAAGGTGGTTGAACAAATGTGTTTTGAACCACTGCTTTGAATCAGTTTAGCGGTTTAATGTTGCATGCCGATGAACTTGCCAATGAGCCAACTGATCTAACTAAGCTGATTGAACCAATGTGTTGAACCAAATGACATAACCATCTCAATCAACCAAATTGATGGTCTTGAAGATTGAATTGAGGCTTAAACTAGGGCTGAATTCATCAGATAAGAGCCCAAAAAGTCTTGAAAAACCTCAGCATTCTCTGAACTGATCCTCCTTGTACCAAAAGACTAACCAGCTGAGTCTATAGAAACATGAAGTCTATAAGAAATTGTTGAAGCCTTAGAAAATATTCCTATAGAGTCCATAGATGTTACAAGACCTATGCAAAATTAGAAGGAATGGCCTAAAACAACAAGAGGCAGAAGGGGACAAAACTTTTTGCCTGTTGGGCAAAAATTGGTCAACACAACCATCATGATAACAATAATAATATCAGTAGCAATAATAAAAATGTCAATTAAATGGGGAGAACCAAGACTAAAATGATTATAACAACCAATAGACTTACCATGTAGCTATAGATGAATACAACAAAATTTTAGGTCATATTATAGAAGGTCACATTTCAATGATAAAAATTAATCATATACCAAGTACTAATAGACTAAGATAGTTTCCAAACAACACCAATCAACCTATCTATGTTGGTAATCCTTCATTGAATTAGGACTACAAACAAACATAATAGAAACCAAGGATTACTATTTTTAGACCTTATACTGACAATTGGTCATTATTCCATGACCATAACTAAGTGTAGTAACAATCGATACTTATCTTATTTGGCCCATCTCCATCATCATCAAGTTACAATGGTCTTGTATCTAATCCTAATTATGTAATCATAACTCAATAGTCTAATATTACCATTCCAAGCCCACAACCTCCTACCAATGAACTAATATAACTGTTTCTATGCAAAATTGCTTTCTACATTCAAAGAAGAAATAAGAAACTGAAATAAATGGTTAAGGCTAGAAGTACCTGATAAAGTTGAGCGCACCGAATTCAGATGTTGGAAGATTCTCCTCTTTGGCTGTGGAGGAATGACACCTGTGAAAAAGAGACTAAAACACGGAAAGATGTTAGTCAAAGATATGGTGCGTTGTCAGGCGAATGCCCGATCGCAGAAGTATGAAGACTCCCTAGAAGGATATCAACCCACTGATAAAAAGCATAATATTGGACGAAAGTAGATAATAAAAGATGAAATGACAGAAATAAATGACAGAAAATAAAATGCGTACCTGATAAGCGGCACTATTCTGCACAGTCACCGGCGTCGGTCTCTGTGGTGCCGGCGTCGGTCTGGGAAGGTGCCGACAGCGGTTGAAGTACCGTCGTCGGTCGGGGCAGTGACCGGCGTCGGTCGGGGCAGGTTCTGGATAGAGTCTGGGCGAGTTACAGAAGGTCTTGATAGGGTCGGGACAAGGGATTTTTGGTCGAGTCGGGACGGGGTTTGAAGCTTTGGGATGGGGTCTGGGCAAGGTAAGGTCAGGACAGAAGCAGGGATGTAAATGAGAGATGCTGGGTCTGTGGATTCAGGATGACAGAGCTAATGCAAAAATAGTAACCAAGAAGAAATAAAACAAACAGAGTAAAAACTTACCTGCCAGAAGATGCGATAAAAGCCATAGTTGCGGTGCCAGATTGAATGCAGATTGGTTGATGCCGAGAGTGGGTTGATGCCGAGAGTGTTGATGTTAGAGTTCCCAGGTTGATTAAATGATTGCACGGGTTTCGATTGATTAGCCTTTAGAATAGCGTTCAGGATAGCGTTTGGGGCCTGGTCTCGAATGGTTGGCGGAGGTTGATGAAGGTGGGGGACAGTTCCAGAGATGGTTCGTCAACCGTTTCAAGAAACCGAATGATAACTGATAACGGATAACGGCAAGGTGACCGACGTCGGCAGGATTGCTGACATCGGCCGATAAGTGACCGACGTCGTCGACATCAGCCGAGTAAAGACCGTAGTCGGCAGATGCACAATGGGGATAGAGTCTAGCTTTAGCTCTGTGCTCATTGTTACATGCTGCCAGGGTCAAGGTTGGTAGAACAAGTGATCGATAAGGGTTAAATAGGCGAAGAAGAATAAGACGGGGAGTGATCAGGGGAGTCGACATGATTTCGGTGTCTACATTTGCCCCTTTTTGTCTTGTTGGTTGTTCTGGATGAACTGCAAGACAAAAATAGGAGTGAGTGCCCCAGGTGAGGGATAAGGTTGATTTTGTCTTGTTGGTTGTTCGAATGAACTGCAAGACAAAAATAGGAAGCAAAATGCCCTGAGTAAGGATAAGGTATTCCCCCTCAAAGTAGGAGTCGAGGGAAGGGAACTGGGAATCGGGTGCTGATTTGACAAAGAGTGGATAAAAAAGGGGTGAGGGTGAATGCTGCAAAAGTCGTGATTGCGTGCATACCACTGCACGAGATGGTCAGGTCAAAAGTGTCGCAGGTCAAGGGTTAAGGAGTGCCAAAATTGAAATAATCGAGCCCCAGCATTTAGTCGTCTGCTGATCGGGTCACTCAATCTAAGCTGAAGCTCCAAATGGGTTGTCGCATTCCAGGTATCCCGAGCTCAGGAAGTGCTCCTAAAAACACGAAAAAGCCACAAGTAGTGCGGATCAACCGGTGTGCGATCCTATACTTGTGAGGGTCCAAAAAAGGTCTACGCACAAGTCTGCTAACCAGTCATGAGGTAGCATACATGCAAAAACAACCAAGGCAACAACGTCTTGGAAGTGGTCGAGGTCGGAGGAGATAGGCATGATCTCCAATGGTTGGTGGTCGATGGATGGATGAATGGACGAAAGGATGCAGCCGAGCTAACCCCAGAAGACCCCATGTCAACTGAGTGCTACCTACATAGCCCTGGTGATAGGGCCTCAGGCCAATGTAGTTCTCCCTAGAAGGGAGGAAGGGTCAAATTGATAAAATGGGTCATGGTCAAGGACAAGATTATGGTTAAAAGAAGGAAAGAAGGTTTGTCCATCAGAGAGACGAACAAATGAGAATGGTCGAGCTAACCCCAGAAGACAGTCATGTCATCTAAGTGCTACCTACATAGCCCCTGTGGAAGGGCCTCAGACCAATGTAGTTCAGACAAAGCGTCTGAGTGGTAGACAGGTGGTTAAAATAGTTGATAGATTGGTCATGGTTATGATGAAATGATGAAGAGAAGAGATGTTGCAGCCTTTTCCAAATGGTGTATTCTGCAACATTAATTGAGGGGTTTTTCATCCCTAGTAATATTCCATATGCATGATGGATGTATGCTAAAAATGAATTGAGGTCTATTTATGATTCAGTAAGTATTGGTTTATGCTGGACATAAATTGTGGCGGGTCGATAGTTTCCATGTGTATTGGTGTCCATAGAAACTAGGGTGAATAGGCTAGGTCAGGTTGATGGTTTGAAAAGAGAATTGAGTTGAGTCGATTGACAAGTGATGAAGGTGAATGTGACCAAAGTGTAGAAGAAGTGAAAAGCATATTGCTCTTTCATTGACAAGGACCAAAAAGATAGCATAGATAGGGGTTATGAGAACCAAGAGCCCCATTCATGCGTGACGTCATTGACCATAGTTATGTTAGAGCGGTAATCGAATCACTTAGACACTAAAGTGAGCTCGAAGTCCCTTGAGCAGGTGATAGGAGGAAAGAGGGTAACCCGTTTTAAGAGCAGAGATAACTTTGCCCCTTTTATAGGAGACCCTGAGACAACTACAAGCCAAGTCCGTGACTCGTTTTTTTTTTTTTTTTTTTTTTTTTTTTTTTTTTTTGGCGCAGACTGATCAATGCAGGAAGCCTGCATAGAGATGCCATTTGTTTGGTGGTCAGTTTGTGAAGCTGATCAATGCGGGAAGCTTCTAAAATAATGCTGTTTATTGCCAGATTAGTCATAGCCATCCTTCAAGGGAGTGGTCTAGATTTTTGTTTAATATAAAGGCTTTTGAATAGCTGTCCTTCGAGGGAGCAGTCTATTTATTACAGCAATGATAGTACAGCTGTCCTTCGAGGGAGGAGTCTGCTTTTTGATTTTGATATAGATATAGTGACCATGGATATGTTTTGACATCTTGATTTGTTTTGATAGAAATGTGAGTCATGGACAAGATTATAGAAGGTCAAGGACTCCCTTTTATGAGGACAAAGCATCCATACCGCATAAAAGGGTTATAAGAATTGTTAAGAGGAATAGGGTTGAAAGGAGGTAGGATTAAGAGGATGGGGATTGCTCAAGGGATGAGCTCAAGTTAAGTGTCAAGTGGACGAATACTCGACTAGCAGTAGAATGGTCGCAGATGCAACACATTAAGAGGCTCAGGTTCTGGGCGTCCATCAAGAGAAGACAGATGGTAAGTCCCTGATCCATACTTGTGCGTGATAATAAAAGGTCTAAGCCAATTAGGAGCAAACTTTCCTCGTTTACTTCGCTCCATGTTGGTCACGTGTTGATTGATGAGTGGACGGATGTGAAGTTGACTTATATGGTCGTTGATTGATCGAGACTGGTTGAATGTGTGGATAAAAAGGTTGGTCAATGTTTGATTGAGATTTGGTCATTTGATAGTTGGTCAATGGTTGGTCGAGGGTTGATTGGTTGGTATTTGGTCTTTGGTTGGGTCGAATGTTTGGTTGAGGTCGGGTTAAATGTTTGGTTGCTAGTCTGGTTGAGGCTAAGTTGAAAGAGTGATTGATATGTGGTCGAGACTGTGTTGAAAAATTGGTCGAAGTTTGGATGAAGGTTGAATTCCCCCAGCGGCTAGGGAGAATGTTTGACGGATTGGTTAAGGTAGGTTGAGGTTTAGTGGTCAGATGGACTATGTTGATGTCGAATAAGGGGGTTAAAGGCGACAAAGGAACCAGAACCTAGCGTGGAGATCCCGATTTAGGTGATGAGGTTGGAGAGGTATGAGTTGGTGTTGATGATTTATGGGAGGGAAGGTCTAGAGGATCCTTGATGAGAAGGGAATCCTTTCTCCATTGGTGACGAATGACAGCTTTAAGAGCACAACAACGCTCAGTGTCATGTCCCCGAGTATGATGATAGTGATAGTATTTAGAGTTGTCGAACCAAGAGGGTCTTGATCCGAGAGTTGATGAGAGGGGCGGTGTTGAAGGCTTGATAACGTGGTCAAGAAGAGAGGTGTCATTCCCCAGACATTGGCGAATGGTGACCTTGAGGGCACAACAATGTTTCGTGTCGTGTCCAGGCGTGTGATGATATGCACAAATACGAGTGTCATCGAACCAAGGTGGTTTAGGTCTGAGAGAATGATATGGTTTGAGAGGCAGAAGGTTGAGGTGAGATGACTGCAATAAGTGCCGTAACAACAAGGTATAAGAACCTGCTAACGGGTCTGGATATTTTATTGTAGTGAGGGTTGATGACATTGGTTTAAGAGGTGTAAGAGACATTGGTCGATGATTTGAGGGAGATATATGTTTGACAGGTTGATAGAGTAATGGAGGCGTCATGCCTCTGTGAAGGATGGGAGTAGGCAGTACTCCTATTAAAGTGGATGGATGTGGGCCTAGGATTGAAGGTAATGACGAAGGTGGGGGAGGAGTCCTCCGATGTGGTCTAATGGTCTTCGTTAGTTTGGGTCGAGGGCCACTATTGTGCGAGGCGAGGTTAGATACGGGTTTGGGTTTAGATGTGGACGGAGGTGAGTGAGATGTAACAATCTCAGGAAAAGGGCAAGAGGAAACCGTGACTGGGTCTTCCTCAATCGAAATGGGCGAAGAGATAGGGTCTTCTCTTGGTGGAGAAGAAATAGGAGAGGGTGGCTCCTCAAGTGGGTAGAGGGTAGGGATGATCATGCCTTCTGCTTGTGCTTGAGGAGTAGGCAAGGTATGGTCATTGGATGAAGGTAGGGCTAATGGTGTAGGTGTTGTCAAGGCGCCCTCCAGTATGAGAGAGGTCGATGAAGGACTAATAGGAGAAGAGGGTCTTTCATCCTGTGAAGAAAGTTGGTCAGGGACAAGAGGTAAGATAGTGTTAACGGTGTGTATATGGTCTTGAGGGTCATTGATCATGGTTTGAATGTTGTCTTGAGTAAGCGGGTGATTAGGAAAAGGTTGTTTGAAGATGTCGAGGTTTTGGTTGGGCGGTGCGTTCGGATTATCCAAGATAAGATTGCCCTTGTCTAGCATGTTCTGGACGAGGTTTTTAAAAGTTTGACAGTGATCCGTATCATGGCCTTTGACACGGTGATAGTTACAAAAGTGATTCTCCCTGTACCATGCAGGGATAGGTGTTGAGGGGTCGAATTGATGTGGCTGGATTGAAGGGAGATTTAGGACCCCCTGCTTGATGAGTTTATCCAAGACAGAGGCATATGACTCTCCAATTGGAGTGAATTGATGCTGTATGGATTGACGTTGAAAATGTTTATTGATGTAGTCTAATGTTGAAGATGTTGGTCGGTTAGTTATTGTTGAAGATGATGGTCTAAAGATGACAGTGTTTGCCGACCCCTTAGATTGAGAGTGGGCAGAAGAAGGTCTGGAAGAAGAATGGTCATTGGGTCTTGTGTTAGTGTTACACAATTTGACCTTATCTTCTTCAATAGCGCAGAGTTCAAGCTTTCGGGCCATGGTGAAGGCCTCGTCGAAAGTGTGGAATGTTTGAACCCGTAAGGTGGATGAGATGTGACTGACACATGCTCGGGAAAAGAGCTCAATGAGCTCGGGTTGAGGCAAGGAGAAAGAGAGCTGGTTAATCAAGTCTCTCCAACGGGCGACAAAATCAACTACTGATTCGTCGTCAAATTGCCTAATGGAGTAAAGGTCTGTGATCGAGACTTGTTTAGTGATATTGATTGAGAAATGGTCAACGAATAATTGAGCGAGTTGAATGAAGGAAAAGATAGAATGTCTGGCAAGGGAGCTATACCAGTCAAGGGCAGGGCCAGAAAGAGACATAGGAAACGTGCGTAATAATAACGCATCGTCGTGGGGAATAAGATAGCAGGCATGTCTGAATGCCCGTAGATGTTGTTGTGGGTCTTCCTTACTTTGAAAGTGAGTAAATTTAGGAAGCTCCCAATGGTTGGGGTATGGTCGAATAGGGACAGAAGGATGAATGGGCTCATTATAAATCTGGTCATATGAAGAGATATTATTTGAACCGGAGATAGAAGCTTCGAGACTGGACATTTTATCCATCAGCATCTTGATGACGTCTGCTGACAGATTGGTGGACGGAGTGCCCCCAAGGTTGTAAGGCACTTGAAAGAGGCTAGAGGAGGTATATGATGTAGTCGGTTGTACCAGTAAGGGTGCAACGTACGGATGACTAGTCGCAGGGGCAGAATTAGAGGTTAAGGGTGGTTGCGTCATGAAGGTCGAAGGTATAAGTTGACTAGGCACCGCCAAAGGTGGTTGAATAGCGGCACTGGTATAGGGATAGGTTGGCACTCCTACATTTGTGGGCGCAAGAGTGTAAGGGGTCGAGGCAATCAAGTTCTGATACGATGTAGAACTTGGTTGATTTGTAGATGATTGAGGGGGTAACGAAACCCCGATGGAGGTCGGTCTAAAAATAGACGAAGAGGCCAAACTTTCTGTATTGGCCATGGTTGAGTTGACGGTTGAGGCAAAAGGCTGAGTCAAAAAGGGTTGGATGACGAATGGTGTCGATGTCGTCGCCATGTCACCCGAAAGGTCTCGCGTTGGCGAGATAGTTATGGAGGGCTGTGGTATTGAGGTCCAAGAATTTTTTGAAATCTTGGTCCCCTTCAGGGATGATGGGAAGTTGAGTCGGGGTCAGGGTCGGTCCTGTAGGAGTTCTTTCAGTCTCTGAGTGGAACTCCATGATAGGATGGGTTAGAGATGAGGTAGACGAAAGTAGTTGACGGCCAGAGTGGTCAAAAAGGGCCTTGGTTTGACTGTGTGTCAAAACCATAAAAGGCAAGAGAGAACATCTTTACATGCTCAAACAAGCAGATAAGAACTAAAAAGATGAAGACACAAGCAGATCCTAAAAACCCTAGAAGTAAATTATTAGGATTATAGTGGCTTATGCCTTAGAATGTGTGTTTGGGGAGGTTGGCTTTGTGAGTCGGGTAATAGAAGAAGCAGTCTATGGAAGGTTTCAGGCTTTGTTATGGTGCTCAAGAAGTCTGTGTTAGGGTTTGGTACATGGCCTGGTGCTAAGGAGTAAGCTCCCCTCACTTCACGATTCCAGTGGTTAGCTGGTTTTGCTTAGCCAAGATATACCTCGCCTAGAGATTATACTCTGCCAGAGAACGGAGTGGGCTTCCCCCTTGGTGATGAAATCCAAGTAGGGTCACCGGGACGGGTAAGGTATCCATTGGGGGATGAAATACCATTCGGGCCTTGTCTCAGGTAGGTTAAGATGTTTATTTTGTGCAGGTGGTTAGGTCGTGTAACATGAAGTGATCTAGATTAATTCAATATGTGGTTTAATTACTATGTGTGGTCTAAGAGATGCAGGCAAATAGAAATGAATGCAAAGTGTTTTAATGTCCAAGTCGAAATGTTTGTTCGTATGAAGACGAATGGAGAAAGAGTCGAAGAATATGAGTTTAGCTAGTCTAGAAGTGCAAGAAAGAAATGTTCATTTTAGTTTTGCTTATGATGTCGTTTAAGAAGAGACGAAAGGAGGTGAAAAGGAAGAAACCTAATGCGCCTAAATGAACGAAAGAAATAAAGAACCCAAGGAGGACCTAGGGGTCCCACCAGGCGTGCCAGAATGTTTCTATGCAAAATTGCTTTCTACATTCAAAGAAGAAATAAGAAACTGAAATAAATGGTTAAGGCTAGAAGTACCTAATAAAGTTGAGCGCACCGAATTCAGACGTTGGAAGATTCTCCTATTTGGCTGTGGAGGAATGACACCTGCGAAAAAGAGACTAAAACACGGAAAGATGTTAGTCAAAGATATGGTGGGTTGTCAGGCGAACGCCCGATCCCAGAAGTACAAAGACTCCCTAGAAGGATATCAACCCACTGATAAAAAGCGTAATATTGGACGAAACTAGATAATAAAAGATGAAATGATAGAAATAAATGACAAAAAATAAAATGCGTACCTGATAAGCAGCACTGTTCTGCACAGTCACCGGCGTCGGTCTCTGTGGTGCCGACATCAGTCTGGGAAGGTGCCGACGTCGGTTGAAGTACCATCGTCGGTCGGGGCAGTGATCGGCGTCGGTCGGGGCAGGTTCTGGACAGAGTCTGGGCGAGTTGCAGAAGGTCTTGACAGGGTCGGGACAAGGGATTTTTGGTCGAGTCGGGATGGGGTTTGAAGCTTCGGGATGGGGTCTGGGCAAGGTAAGGTCGGGATAGAAGCAGGGATGTAAATGAGAGATGCTGGGTCTGTGGATTCGGGATGACAGAGCTAATGCAGAAATAGTAACCAAGAAGAAATAAAATAAATAGAGTAAAAACTTACTTGCCAGAAGATGCGATAAAAGCCATATTTGCAGTGCCGGATTGAATGCAGATTGGTTGATGCCGAGAGTGGGTTGATGCCGAGAGTGTTGATGTCAGAGTTCGCAGGTTGATTGAATGATTGCACGGGTTTTGATTGATCAGCCTTTCGAATAGCGTTCAGGATAGCGTTTGGGGTCTAGTCTCGAATGGTTGGCGGAGGTTGATGAAGGCGGGGGACGATTTCAGAGACGGTTCGTCAACCGTTCCGGGAAATTGAATGATAACTGATAACGGATAATGGCAAGGTGACCAACGTCGGCAGGATTGCCGACGTCGGCCGATAAGTGACCGATGTCGGTGACATCGGTCGGGTAAAGACCGTCGTTGGCAGATGCACAATGGGGATAGAGTCTAGCCTTAGCTCTGTGCTCATTGTTACATGCTGCCAGGGTCAAGGTTGGTGGAACAAGTGATCAACAAGGGTTAAATAGGCGAAGAAGAATAAGACGGGGAGTGACCAGGGGAGTCGACACGATTTCGGTGTCTACAATAACATATTAAGATAGCTATGAATAAGCCATTTAACACTATTAAAGATAATCCATATGACATTGTGGAATAACTCAAAAAGACACTCATACAAATTTCCATTTTATATTTGTTGTGTATATCCACTATCCATAATAACATCTTAACAAAGCTCCTAAGCCAATCCCAAGTTCCCAATGACATAATACTAGACAAATTCCAAGCTTTGGTTGGACATTTATCCCCTATCCAACACCATAACAATCCCATATCAAAGAGATATGTCATCCCTTAATCCTTTCCATAACAATCCCCTATACATTAAAGGTGTCATCACATAACATAAAGTCAAATGTGTCCTCATAGTTAATGGATCAATCCTAAATATTGTATCTTCAAATCTCATTAAGATATTGGATATAAAATAGTTGAACTATAGACAAACATAATTACTATTAAAGCTTATGATAATAAATAACAAGAATCACAAGAGACCATAAGCTTGTTAGTTATCATTGGGCCTTTGATGCGTGATAGACTTTGCCATGCGTTAGACCTCGATCTATCTTTAAATTTTATGTTGGATAGACCTTGGATACATGACATTTATGCAATCTCTTTAACATTTTACTAGTGTCTTAAGTTATTGCACTTAGGCATAAAGGTTAGATATTTACATCCCTATGAAAATTGAAAACATTTGAAGCCTAAGTATGAAACTTACAACTACCATTTTGTCCTAGATCTAGTTCCCTAGATAAACAAAGACAAAGAAATACTTGTCAAATTACATGAGGCCAATTTTATAGACCTAGATAGCCTTAATTAATCTTCACATATGCCTCATCTTAGAATGTTTAATCATTTTACCATCTCGGCCAATAACCTAGGAGAGTATTCAACCCATGACACATTCCACATTAATAAACGTACACAAAACCCCAAGTCCTATGGAATACCTAAATTTAAGGCCACCTTACATGGAATGGAAATGAATATAAAAATGTAAACTTCATACTCTATCTCCTATCATTTTCACACTAGACACTATCCAAGAAGACGACTCGCTTACCAATGATGAATCTAGGTTGTACAATGAAAAATTAGTCAATTACTAAAAAAATGACAAATATCAAATCCATAATATGATCATGGAGAACTAATCCTATGAAAGAGGAAGTCTCAGGCCAAATTAACATGAAACTCTACAACCAATTTTCATAACTTGATTAAAAAGAACTTATGGTCTTAGATTTAAACTTCTTAGGGGTGAGCCCATGTATCATATTCCTATTGCAATGCCAATGTATAGTGATGATAATGTTGATAGTAAAGTAGAGTCTGATCATAAAATTTATGAAGACCTTATCAATACCAACTTGTTTAACTTGCATACCATTTATACCATTACCCTAGTAATCTAACATAACCCTCTTCTTTTATGTCACCCTCAACATATATCTTGGGACCAACAAGAATCCATAGTGCCTATAGATGAGTTTGAGAATGGTGGGGACTTTTGCAAATTTTTAGGCCTAAGAGACAATGTTCTTATTTGGAGACAAAAAACAAGGGTTTGTTATCAAACTAAATCCTATAGATTATTTTTAAGAATAGGTGACAATCCTTATCCAAAAAAAAAGATTAAAAAATTGAGGTCCCAAAGTGAAAACCTCTTTTAGGTACATTAGGACTAGAGTAAAAGTAAAGATAAAGGTTAGTATTTTGGTTAAAAATTATTTTAAGTGCTATTAGATGGGGGCATTCACCTTTCCTTGAATGAAACTCAAGATACCACCAATGATGAATTAGATTTTGGGTTTGAGTTTAGTAAAACAGAACAACATGCCTTTGATTGAATTACCCAAGAAATTACTATAGTATTTTTGACATGGACATAATTGCCATTAGGCAATTCAAATTCATATTTTTTAGGAGAGCTTGAAGAACTAGTATAACTAGAGGACATTATAGTTGTGGGCCAAATTACATCATTTTGAACTATTATGGATGATGGCTCGACTATTCTCATAGAAGATGCTACAAAAGTTAACATTAATAATCTAGACAACCTAGATTATATCAAATTTAGTGCATCCCTCACTGAGGAGGAACAAATGAAGTCTTTATATCCCTTTTAAGTGAATTTGTAAACATATTTTTATGGGCTTATTTATACATATAGTTTTTCTCCCCACTTTGGTTGTACATGACATTATTATACATGTTGATGCCAAAATTGTGAAGCAAAAATTGTGTAAGATTCATCCTTGTATTATTGTACTTGTAAATAAAGAATTAGGAAAAATCTTAGAATCCATATGCATTTGATCATTCAAATATTCATAGTGGATCTCAAATGTTGTGCCTATTAGTAAGAAGCTATAAGGAATCAAAATTTGCATTGATTTTAGAGACATCAATAAGGCCTAGCTTAAGGATGACTTTCCTTTATTTAATATCAACATAATAGTTGAATCCATAGTGGGGTATGAAATGATTTCACTTATGGATGAATTTTTAGGGTATAATCAGATTAGGATCACACTCAAATAGCAATTTAGGATAATGTTCACCACTCTTTGTGGAATGTTTTTTTACCAGGTTATGCCATTCAGCCTCAAGAATTTTGGGGCCACATACCAAAGATCCATGAACATCATATGTAATGATATTTTTTGGCTTATTATTGTCATTGATGTCAAAAGGGTGAATCATGCTAAGGCATAATGTTTATTGATGTCAATATTATACTATCAAGGTTGCTTTCAAAAGTGACTAAGGAAAAATGGTAGTATGTGATATGTTAAGTCACATAATAGTTTTAAATTGATGAGAATTATCATAAATGGTGGGAGAATGGAAGGTAAAGGTCATGGAAGATGTTTAAATATAACTAATATCTACACAGGAATCCATGTGATAACATTCATTTGATTGTAAGAGAGAATTTTAAGTCAAGAGAGTATTGTAGTGGTTATGAGTGTTATTATCTTGTTGCCATTATTGACAAAAGCATAGGTAGCAAGTCTTTAAGGCCAAGTGCTTAAGTAACATGAGCCTAGTCATGGCATGAAGATACCTTATGAGAAGGTATGATCATGGTGTCTTAGTGAGATGAGTGAAAACAATTATGAGTGGTTGTATGATGTTTTTTGAGTATGTGAGTGAGGTGGAGAGTGCATGGAAAGTGGCATGAAGGTCAGTTTTAAGGCCTAATGTGGTTTACAGGTCAAGGTCTATAGAGAAAAGAGATAAAGTGTGTCTTAATGAATGGTCTTGATCATATTTCAAGGTATTTGAGATCATGTAAGCATTCTCATAGGTGTGGTATGTTGTTTTAAGTTTGTTCATAAAGTTTGAGGCCATATTGTGAATAAAAAGACATGAAACATTATTTAGAGGTTGATATAGTGATTATAATGAATGGTTCTCAACCTAATAAATATTTTATTTTTCTCATTATCTCGTTAAAAATTTTCATGGGAACCCAAGAATTTTATGGTAATTGGGAAGGATCTTAGCTCAAAATTCTAGGTGTTAGTTTTTGGATTGAGGGGATATGATTTATGAATGACCATTAACATTGGAAATAATTTTAAACCCTCTTAAAACCATAATAATAATAATTATGTCTTTTATTTGACTCTCCTAGGTACCTCTAGGTAGTATTGGTTAGAGAGAGGAGAGAAAAAATGTTGAGTTACAGGCTTGTTTCTAAAGAAATTATTGTATAAGCCAAAAGTTGCATTCAACATAGTAATAAAATGGAAATAAGAAGAACGTAGAGACTAATTTATAATATCCATCAAATTTTCTTACATGTTTTAGTCCCTAATTTCTCTAAATTTTCCATCCAAGTTAGCCAATCGCTAATAGGTCTAATGGTGTGAATAGTGAAAAACCTAGTTAACAATGAGAAGATGAATTGAATGTGTTTTCCTGAAATAATGATGAAAAAAATTTCATATACATGTTTTTAATTAATTTAAAGACTTTTTTATGTTTATTATAATTTTTGGATGTCATTAAATGTGGTGAAAAAGTTGCTTACAAGTTGATCTATCTGGTTCAAATAAGACAATGAGATATAAGGTCATGAGATTGGTTTGAAAGACCAATATTTTTTTATTATAACATATTATATTTATATTTTATGATGTTTTTTATATCTGATATTACCATTTAAATTTATCATAATTCATGGAAAGTGTCTATAAAGGTGTTGGAGGTTTGAGTCACCATGACTAGTCTTTAAGGTAAACTAGGAGTTCTGAGTAATGAAGTTGTTGTGCTGAGTTTGAGGCTTTATGCCATGATATTAAGTGTATAATATATAATATGATATTTTCAAGGTAATTTATGTTATGTATAAGTGATTTTTATTTTTTTTGGGATAAATTATGTGTTATCTTCAGTTATTCAAGATAGAGTTTTTTGTTTGTTCAAAGGTCTAATGTGAATAGTGCTAATGGAGTGTTTCAAGTGGTGGTTGAACCTAAAAGATTTCATGGTGAAAATAATATGTTTTATAAGGAATATTTTATTTTTATATGAAATAATATTGACTTATATGGTGGTGAAATGTGTTCCAATGGATCAAATGGTAACATGTTACTAGATAGACCTAATTCAATTATGTCTCAATGAGACCTAAAAGTGAAATAATGTCTAATAGAATTATGACAGGCCAAAAGGGACTCAAATATCATTTTAATCATGTTTATGAGATTTTATAAGACCTATTATATGTCATACCTATGAGGTTAAGCATGTGTGGTCGACTAAGTGGTATATGAACAAGGAATTGTATTTATACATGGTAGTTTTAGGCCTATTTGTGTAATAAATGAGGAAGCAAATTGAATAACTAATTATTGAGTAGAAGGAGGTCTTATATAAAATTATATGAGTGCAAATTAATTTTTATTAAGACTTGATAGTTTTTTTTCATATTAGGATCAAAGTCATATGACCTAATTAATCTTGAAGAGACATAGTTGAGTGAAGAGGCCTAAAAGGTAGTTTGAGAGGGATAAGAGTGTGAAAAGATAAAGAGATGTTCATAATTTATTTATTTATGAACATAGATTTATAAAAATTATCAAATAAATAAGGTTTCTAAGTTGGTTTTGAGTCCTATAGGGGGTTGGTGACTCCTTTCAAGTAGTGCTTTCTAAAGCCTAGTCAAGTGGGTGCTTGGCCAGTTAGGGTTGGTGCTCAATGTGGAATTATTTCTTCACTAAATTTGGTTTTTTTTAATTATATTACTATAGTAAATTTTTATAAATCAGTGGGTTTTATTCCTCTTTAGGTTTTCCCATCTATGTGATGTGTTTTTATGTTTCATTGTTATGTGGATAGTTGCCTATACTTGCAAGATCCATGTGGTTGTTTGAATGATTCATGATTTCTTAAGTGTAACTAAATGGAATGTTTTGAAGAAATATTAACACCCCTCATCAAGCATGTCTTGTCAACAAATACAAGGAGGTTTTTCAACCACTCTCTTTAATGGGACTAATTATTTATTTTAGAGAATCATAATGAATACCTATCTCATGTATTTATGATATTATATATGGAAATATATTATTTATGGATTCATTCCACCTTCTACACCACCAAATAATGTAATAGGCAAGAAGGCAAGTGGGAAAAACGTTAAGGTAATGAATGCCATCATGTGTGGTCCTTAAAAATAAAATTTTGTTAAGGTCATGAATTTTTATATATCTGAATGAATTTTGGAAAAAATTTATACCATATATTAAGGAGACACCAAATTTAAGTTGGAAAAGTTTCAAAATCACCATAGGAAATTTGAAAGTCTTATAATGAAGAGGGATGAAAATATTGCATCATACCTGTTAAGGGTTGATGAAGTTGTCAATATCATCATAGGTATAAGAGAATAAGTGAAATATTCTAAAGTTTTATAGAATTTATTGAGATTATTAACTTTTATTTTTGATTCAAAGGTGTTTTTAATAGAATAAATACAAGATCTAGACACACTTCAAATGGATGGGCTTCATGGCATATTGACTGCATATGAGATGAGAATAAATGAAGTAAGACCTCCCGAGAAGGAAGAAACATTAAAATATGAGAAGTCAAAATATAAAAAGATCAAGGATGAGGTATATTTAGATATTGATTATGATGAATTTATAGCCATGTTTGCTAGGAAATTGAAGTTTAGATTTGCTAAGTATAAGGGTAAGTTACATTTAAAAATTTCAAATATGGTAAGATTGGTCACTTTGCATCTAAGTGTCCTAGCAAGGATAGGATAGAGCATGATGGAGAACATGATGATGATCATGGTGATGATAATAAGGTTTATAAGCTTGAAAAAGGGAAGAAATATTTTAGGAAGTATGAAGGCAAGAAAGGGTCATTCAAGAACAAGAGAAGTTTCTATACCAAAGAAGATAATAGCTCATTTGATGTAAGTGACACAAGTATATCTAATAGTGATAATGAAAATAATGATAATGATAACAATTTAACCTTATCTATATCTATAGAAATATATAATGAGGGTTGATCAAAAGGTAAAGGAATTACAGATGATGAATAATTAGATGAAGAAGAGGATTGAAGTGAACCTTGACATAGAATTGGTGAGTTCTCTAGAGGAGTTGAAGTTATAAAGAAGCAATAATGAGAAACTAATATCATTGGTTAACAGTTATGAGGATAAAATCAATCTCTTTGAAGATAGACTAAGCATCAACATTAATGAACTTAAGAAGATCATCAAACAACTAGAAATTCATATTGAAATTGTGACTACAAATCTTAAGTACAAGGAAGAATAATGAATAAAGTTTAGAATATAAATGGATTACTTAAAGGTAGAACTAGATCAAGCATTAGTCAAGTTGAAGATACATTAGATATTTGAGAAGAGTACTAAAGTTATTGGTGATATTTTGAGTATTCAAAGGTCTCTACATGACAAGACAGGTCTTGGGTTCAAAGAAGACCAAAAGGAGAACAAAAAGAGTTAGACCTCAAAGACCTATTTATCAAATCTCAAATCTAAGAATCATAGTTATCATCAACAAGTCAAGAATCCCAACATGAAGAGAAAAATTAAGAAACCCAATGCACTTAAGTATTTAAATTATTTTAATGGTTTTTTTTTCATAACTTTGGTCATAGTGCAAGTGATTGTAGAATGGTGTTAATAAATGAGTCATCATGGGACCATGGGAGAAGAAATGATCAATCAATAGGTATGTTTAAAAATGTTGTTTTCTATAGTTTTAACATTATGGGATAGTGAAAAATTCTATCCTAATGGAGTTATAAATCCCTCAAGACTTAAAAAGGTATATGGAGCTACTAGAGTGCATGAGAAGAGTCAAACATTGTTATAGAATCCAAAGAAAGTCAAGACTAATCATATTGAGCCCAATGGTCAAGATGGATTATTTGCTAAGATAGAGAAAGGATCAAAAGGGAAAGAATTTCAAGAACCCTTGTTATTTGCATCTATTGACAAGGTAGTTAAAGAGAAGAAGGATGACAAGGTCAATGAATTGAAGACTTCAATCAAGCTTAAGTGGGTTCTAAGGAAGGACTATTAGTCTCATGATTGAAAGATAGATGAGGAAAGTGGTTTGGATATTTGGTAATATCTTGAGTTCATGGATTTTTCATATCCCTATGGAAAATGGTAAATCCATTAGGTCTCATGGAGACACTCTTCCATCCATATAATTATGAGGTTAAAGTCAAAGATAGACTCATCTTTAGAGAATTTTAAGTTATCTATGTTGCAATATATATGTTATTTTATCTATAGCTTATATTTATATGATAAGGTTAAAGGATTTTTAGCATTATTTATAAATATCAATTAATAATGACTTATGGTATGGAATGTAAGTCTGAGCTTAAGGTGAGTTTAGTGACCATTTCTCTATGTTGTTCATTAAATTTTAGGTCCAAGGTTCAAACAGAAATTTGTAGAAGACCCTTTGTAATTCATGTCAAAAGGGGGAGAATGAGAAGATGGAAAAAGTACCATTTTTAATTGACTTCATATTTGTAGTATTTTTGCCATCAATGTATTCACCATCAATGATAAAGATGGAGATTATTGGCTTGTTTTTTTAATTGATGTCAAAATGGTGCATCATGTAAAGGCATAATGGTAATAGATGTCAATATTTTACTATCAATTTTGATGCCAAGTTTGATATCAAAAGTTACTAAGGACATATGGTAGCATGTGATATGTCAAGGCATATAAGAGTGTTGCATTGATGAGAATTGTCATAAGTGGTGTGAACATAAAAGGTACAAGTAATGAAATATGTTTTAAGACAACTAATGTGTACATAAGAAGCCATGTGACAAGATTAATTTTAAGGAAAGATAGAATTTGAATACAAGAGATTATTTTAGTGGTTATGAGAATTATTTTCTTATTCTCATTAATGACAAATGCATAAGTAGCGAGTCTTTGAAATTAAGTGCTTAAGTAGCCTAAGCCTATTCATGGCATGAAGAGACCTTATGAGAATGTATGAGAATGGTGGCTTGGTGAGATGATTTAAAAAATTCATGATTGTTTTCATGATACATGAGGTGGAGAGTACATGGAAAGAGGCATGAAGGTTTCTTTAAAGGCCTAATGTGGTTTGGAAGTCAAGGTCTAGAGAGCAAAGAGATAGAGTGTGGCCTAATAAAGGGTCATGATAATATTTTAAGGTGTTTAAGCTCATGTGATAATTTTCATAGGTGAGTAATATTTTTTCAAGTGTTTTCATGTAGTTTTAGGTTAAGTGAATGAAAAGACATGAAAAGTTATTTAGAGGTCTCTCGACTGCTCAGAATGAAGGTTTCTCAACCCAAAAAGGATTTATTTGTGATCATTATATTTTAAAAAAAATTAATGGTAACCCAATAAAATAATGGTATATGGGGAAGGATATTATCTAAAAATTATACGCATTAATTTTTGGATTGAGGAGTTATGCTTTATGAATGATCGTTAAGAGTGGAAATTGGTGTAAACCCTCTCAGAACCCTAATAAGGACTCAATGTTGAAGATGTTACTAAAAAGTGTTAATGATGGATTTAATTTATTTGGTAAGATATTTTATATTCTATTTTAATGTCCTAGGTACCTCCAGGTGTTATTATTTAGAGAGAGGAGAGAGAAAATGTTGAGTTATAATCTTATTTTTGAAGAAGTTATTGTAGAAGTCAAAAGTTACATTAGACATAGTAATAAAATGTATGAAGGAATAATGTAGAGACTAATGTTTCATATCCATGAAGTGTTTTGGAAAATTTATAGTCCCTAAGTGTTATGAACTAGTCATCCAAGTTAGCCAGTCACTAATAGGCCTAATGGTGTAAATAGTGAAAAACCTCAGCAATAGTGAGAAGATGGATTGGAATGTGTTTTCGTGATAGAATGATGAAACCAAGTGGATAGATATGTTTTATATAAATTTTTATACTTATTAATGTTTGGTATAAGTTTTATAGTTTAACGAATATGGTGAAATTTTTTCTCACAAGTTGACCTATCTAGTTTAGATAACACTATGAGATATAAGGTCATGAGATTCATCTTACATACAAATATTTTAAAAAATACCATATGATATTTTTATTTTAAGATATAATGGATATATAATAATAACATTTAAATTTATCATAAGTCATGGAAATTATCTATACAAGTGTTGGAGGTCTTAGTCACGATGACCAATCTTTAAGGTAAACTCACAGTTCTAAGTAAGCAAGTTGCAGTGATGAGTTTGAGGCAATATGTAATGGTTTTAAGTGTATTATATTTTGATATTTATTAGGTAATTTATTTTATCAATAAGTGATTTATTATCATTTTTTTGTGGCTAAATAATGTTTTACCTTTAGTTGTTCAAGACAAAATTCTCTATGTGTTCAAAGGCCTAATGTGAACAATGATAATGGAGTGTTTCAAGTGGTGGTTGGAGCTAAAAGGTTTAATGGTGATCAAAAGAAGTTGGAAAAGGAACATTTTATTTTTATATGAAATAATCTTGATTTATATGGAGGTGAAAGGTGTTATAAAGGATCAAATGGTAATGTGTTACCAGACAGACCTAATGTAATTAGGTCCCCATGAGACCTAAAAGTGAAATAAGGTCTAATAGATTTATGACAGACTAAAATGGGATAAAATATAATTTTCATCATGTTTATTATATGTTATAATACCTATTATATGGTAAACCTAAGAGGTTAAGTGTGTGTGTCTAACTAAGTTATATATGAACAAGGAATGGTAGATATACAAGGCAATTTTATGCCTATTTGTGTAAGAAAAGAACAAGCAAATGAAATAGCACATTTTTTATTAGAATACCATAATAGGAGTGTATATGATCTATAATTAATATATTATAGTGTGTTTTCATGTAAAGGTCAAGGTCATATGACCTAATCATTATTGAAGAGACCTAGTTGAGCGAAGAGACCTAAAATCTAGTTAAAGAGGGATAAGAGTGTGAAAATATAAAGATATGGTCATCATTTATTAGTTAAGAAACATAGTGTTTTGAAGGTGATAAAATCAATCAGGTAGATAATTTGGTACTGAGTCATCTAAAGGGTTGGTCCCTCCTTATAAGTAGGTGCTTACTAAAGCCTAGTCAAGTGGGTGATTGGCTAGTTGGGGTTGGTGTTCCACATAGAGTTGGTTATTCACTAAATTTGGTTTTTATCTTAGTATATTTTAGTCCATTTATATACATCAATGGGTTGTGGTTGAATGTTTCCCATTTATGTTATTTGTTCTTGTGTTTCATACTTATGTGAAGAGTTTCTTATGCTTGATAGATCTATATGGTTGTATAAATGATCAATTACTGTTTAAGTGTTATTGAATGAATGTTTTTTAATAATAATTCATCCACTCCACTCTAATTCAATGTGCTTCCAATAATATAATGCATGACATTGTTTAATAATTCACCCACCCCCCTCCGAATCAATTCCTTGTTGAAAATATTCTATCATTTTCTCATGAACCTTTAATTGTCACAATGATATATGATATTGTTGGTCCAAGATCTATTTGTTACTCAAACCTATTTAAATACTCTCATGACCACATCATGCCACCAGACCTATCACATAAACAACTAAATTCCTTTACACATCAAGCCTCTTTGTATACCTTACATGGCATAACCCTTTATTATTGAAGCTTTGATAAAGCTATGATTTGCTAATTAAATTGGTTAATATAAAAATTAGCATTATAGGAAGTTCATGAAGGAATATGTGGATCCCACACTAATTAGGCTATCCTAGCAAAAAATATCCTATGAACTAATTACTATTGGCCAAATATGGAATTAGATGTAGTTTCTTATGTCAAAATATGTGATAAGTGTCAAAGGCATGCCACCATTATTCATGCCCCAAATAAAACACTCAAACCAATTCTTACACCATGTCCATTTGAAACATGGGTATTTGATCTCATTGGGAAGATTAACCCTACTACATTTGATGGCCATAAACACATTTTAATTGATACTAAATATTTCACTAAGTGGGTTAAAGCTATACCCCTCACATATGTGATTGGAAAATAGATCTCCAAATTCATCTTCAATAATATCATCTATTTTTATGGTATCCCATTCAATATTATATCTGATAATGGTGGATTGTTTAAAAATAATGATGTCAAAACACTATGTGCTAAGTGTAATATCACTCAACATTTTTCTACCGTATATTACCCACAAGTTAATGTCTAAGTAGAGGCATCTAATAAAACCATTATTAACATAATTAAATATATTCCTAAATGATGCTAGCCATGATTGGCACTTCCAAATCTTATGTTCCCTCTAGGAATATCACACTAATTACCATACTCCAACATGTGCCACTCCATATTCCTTAGTCTATGGCACTAAAGCATTTCTTCCCATCAAGGTTGAGTTACCTTCTCTACATATATCACTAAAAAACGTCCTAGATGATCAATATTACATAGTATATCACTTAAAATAGCTTGAGTTAATTAATGAAAAATGCATGGTCGCTATCAATAGCTTTTAAACATACCAAAATAGACTCTATGGCCAATATAACAAGTGGGTTAAACATAGAGAGTTCAAGCTTGGGTATCTATTTCTCAAATAAAACCAAAAGAATATTATGTTTGAGAATAAAAAGAAGGAATGTTCAAACCTAATTGGATAAGCTCATATGTCATTGTTGGAAATTATGCTTTTTGAGCAAACAAGATCGCTACACTAGATGAAGATGAACTTGATGGGCTGATGAACATCATACACCTCAAATGTTATTTTGATTAAGATACTTGTAGTATTGTCTATGAGGCATGTTTACATTATACATCTTCATCTTCTCTGTATCATACTATATATCATTATACCATGCATTCACTATTGACCATAGTTATTTTTACCCTCCCTATTGACCCTTTTGACCTTGGTTCCACTCCATTGGTTCTATAGCCACCTTCAATGAGGGGATTCATATAAAGTTTCATCACTTGATTCAATATTTTAGACATAAGAAGTAGCTTTGACTAGTATGATAGTGGTTTGGTAGTTGCATCCTTCATTTTTTATTTTGTTTCATTACAAGTGATACTAATTATAAACACCTTTGGGAAAATTAGTTTCCCACTACATGATACTAACTATAACCACATTTGGGAAAATTATTATCATTAACATATGTTTTTATTTCCTAATTATAACCACCTATGGGAAAACTAAGAGCAACACCTTTTCCATACATTAATGCATCATCTTGCCATTCCTATGTTATACTATGCCATTTTCATGAATTCAAAAAATTACTACTACCTAGATGTATTCATCCATGGTAAGGTAGAACTAAAATGACTTGAGGTCTTATTGCGACTATGTAGGCAACATTAATATCACTTTGAAGTTATCTGACTAACTCGTTTTCTAGTGTTCTTACCATTTTGTGAGTAGCCTAAGCCATTCTCTCACCATTTTTTGAGTTGGACCATTTCATATCTCATCATTATTGATCAAGTTGAGGTGATTGGAAAATTACAAAAATATTTGTAAAATATTTAGAAATCCTAAAAATCACAAAATAATTAAAATTGGTCTAGAATTTCCATGTGATATATAAAACCATCAAAAATTTTGGGATGGACCATCCTTTTTCACTTTATTTATAGACCACCTTGGTATTTTTCCTCCCATTTCTTGGATAACTACATCAGCCTAAGGTCTACTATGTTAGCAACACCTAGATACATGGGCTATATCAAGTTAACTTAGTCACACTTTCTTTTCTTTTCAACCATTTATTTACCATAAGGATCCTGAGACTCCTAGCTATTTCGTGAGTAACCCCTTCTAATTTATTTTACCCATCCTTGTTGGCCTTAAGATTTATTCTCTTGTAATTTTTTGAGTTCATTTTATGAATACTATGTATTCAACTTTGATACACTAATAACGATTTTTCTTCATTTTATGCTCTTGCCATTTTGCAAGCAAACATTTCTCACACACTCAACATTTTGTGATACCATTCCCATATTCCTCACATCATCAATCATGTTTTATTATTATCAATTTTATTCTATCCCATATCCTAGGAGAACTATATTTGGCCTAAATTTTATGTTGGACCTTACATCCATAAATTTATGTAGGCAACATCCACTTGCCTTGTGCATCTGTAGTTAGCGTGGCAACCCCTTACTTTTATTCTATTCCCCACACTTTTTTTATTTGTTTTAGTGTCTCCTATATCCTAGGGGAAATGTTTATTGTCATGTGTATCATTTTTTCATTATATCCTAAGGGTAACCTTGTGTTATTATTGTTATGTTGATATATCTATGTCATTACTATCTAACAATGGGGTCACCTTGTCATCAAGAGTAACACCTCTATTAAACATGCATGAAAAAAATGTCTTATATTTACACTTACATTGTAATTAACCATTTTTTGTGGTTATTTTTTTTCACTCTTTATTTCTTGGTGTTTTTAAATGTTTTTTTCATTAGTGTTTTATTTAATAGTGTTTGTGTTTTTGTTTGCATGTTTGTTTGTTTTAATTGGTGTGCCTTGACATATTATATATATGTTCATTGGTTGATTCATTTGAAATTAAATATAAATCCATTTATATTCATATTTCCACATTATCATCATGGCTTTTATCATTGGTGCACTATTTTTAGTTTTTTATTGGATCACATGTCAATCCTTATGCATATTTTGGCTAAGTTATCATGGTATTTTAAATATCTAGAGCTCATCCATTTCTTGTTGGGAAATTAGGTATTAAATAAATTTTTAGTATTTTAAAATATATTATTGTGACTATAAATTTTAATGCCTTCCCAAATAGGGATAAATTATAGACATCTCATTCTTGTCACAACTGGCTTCCAAACAAAATACAGATTGATTTATACCAAACATTGTAAATTAACCCTAAGAATCACTAAACATCCTAATTTTATCATCACACAATTCATTAGTGATCAAAATCATGTTGAGGCATCCCTATTTGGGGTGTTATCCCATACACAACAATAACCTCTCATGGATTCATCTTCAATCACCTTGCGACCTAAAAACTGGTAGTTTGGTCTATGGACCCATTAAGTGGGTCACTTAAACAATTATTAAAAGAGAAAATGTTAATAAAAATGATTCAAATAATTAAACCAAATTAAATTTTTAGATAAATAATCCATTTGTAATTAATGAATATCTAAAAATGGAAATTTGAAAATTCAAAATATCAAGCTTCTTCATCATTGCCTTTATGAGTTGTCAAGGTCTCACAAAATATCTAATAAATATATAATTTGTGAACCATGACTATTAATTGAAAATCATAATTACATGTTCACTCCTTAGTTTAACTGTAGTTATTTGTAACACACATAGGGTTAGTTTAAACTCATTCCATGTTTAAATCCTAACCTAACTCAACTTGGGTAATGTTAAATTTGGAGGCTATAAATACAAGGCCTTACCTATTGATCAACAAGATCTTTTGGTGTAAAGTTATTATGCTCAAATAGATGCAATAATCCTTTCTATAAATTTTACCATACCAAATTCACAAGCCAATCTAATCCAACTAGACAAACTAAGGTGCCAAGGAGAGGTGAAGAAATTGAAGCTTCATTGACAATGATTTATTGATGCATATAGCCAAGCAGACCACTTCAACAAGCCATTTTGGAGCTACAAGGAAGGTAAAATGAATACTATTTTTTTTTTGTTTTTCTTTCATTGTATGCTTATTACCTATTCTCTCTCTAGTGTCTAGGAAAGAGGTGTTAGTGTTTAGTGTGTTTATTTGAGTTTGTTTTCTTAACTAACACTATAATAATCTCCCCTATATGGATTCCTTTTTCACAATAATTACCCAAATTATTTACCTCCAATTTCATGTAAATCCATCCTATAAGGAGGTCTAATGTAGTAGAATACTAAATGGATCATATGCTAAGTTGAGTTTGAGTAGTTGATATATTCTTATCTAAACATTCAATGAAATTATGAAATGTGAATATCATGTCCCAAATGATATTAAACTAGTATATCAAGGGTATCCACATTATAATAGAGATAAATGGTGTATCATAATCATGAGAGGTACTTCATAGTAATATATGATTCTAACTCTGGAAACATTATATATATTCTTCCATATGGTTTTAATTGCAACAATTTGAAAGATTGTAAGTTATTATTAATAGATTACATGAAGGAATATTAAAGATTATCATATCTAAATATGGACATAAAACCATGAAATTTATTTTTGAAATAAAAATGTGAGCCAAATTTTATGGAAAATTATCAACATAAAATTTGAACATACATACATGTGTTTGTGTGTGTGCATAAAATCCATAAATGCATACAAAATAAGAGCATAATTGAATGTTGGAGGAATGTCATATAGGTATACAATTCCAATAATGCATACATTTTCATATAGACATACATAAAATTAGATCATCTAACAATATAATAAAATGTCAGGTGAAGGTATTATATGCATACAATGTTAAAACATCTACATTAAAATATAGGCATACAAATAAGTAAATTATCTAAGACATCCTACTCATAAAATAGTCTCCCTCTCTTTGATTTCCTTGAAGAAGACTATCCCTAGGATGCCTTGATCATAAATGGAGATCCCTCAAATACCTTGGATTCCTCAAAGATATAAATATGGGTCCTTTTATGCTCATATTTCACATGTAAATGAATATATTCCAATAAAAATATTATTATAAAATTTACATACTATACATGCAACTAAGTTTAGAAATTGTTTAAGCATGCACTTAGTACAATCTTGTGCTCATGAATAATCTACACCTGACACTCAATAGGGTCAGTGATAGGTTGAGGAGCACATAAAATCATGTGAAATGGGAAAAAAACACAATAATGTGCCTTGATAATCATATGAATATTAGGACTATTAAATGTCATACAAAAACCTTGCATACACACTACATTCAAATAAGTTATATTTTCCCAACTATGTAGTAAAATTATTAAAATAAATCTATTTTTACAATCCAACATTACAAGTTAAAACGTACCTCAATGAGTTCCTATGTAGATGATATTGCAATATCAATACTGTATCTATCTCTACTAATAGAGATGGAGTGTCTGCTATTGTCATCCACTAAACAAACAACCTCACTTAGTTTTGTACAAAACTTATGCATATATTAAATAAGAAATTTAACTCAAGGATATATATCTATATAAATGAAAACATGTACAAATATTATAATATTAACTCAAAATTTTACCTCTATGTATGAAAATGATGGATTAGTAACATTGACAAATAAAGTAGTGGATGGCCCAAAAGCTAGATCTACAAATGAATATGTAGGTATTGTCTCCTCCTACAAAATAAAAGGTGCATATATATTATTCAATTTATATGTAAAATAATATTTAGACATTAAATACAAATATAACTTAAATTTAGCTTGACATTTATATTAAATATACATGTATGTATGTAGTGATCAATGTGCACACATGAAATGTAATGTTAAAAACTCATCACTCATGACTATATCATCTAATACCTTAGAATCACCACCATAGTAATTCAAATTTGTAGTGCATATACCACAACAACATCTACAATGGTTAGGTGTGGTACACACTCTGGGTGGAGTATCTCCAACATCAGTCTCAGAAATCTTACTCATATGATGATTAAGTATATTAGTAAACACATAAAGCACATGTAAAGTGTCAATATCCATCACCTCCTTCATTGTAAGGGGATCTCAGATTGAAATGGATTTTGGGTAGAAATCCTTGTAGGTTTATTAGGTGTATGATGTCCACCTATTTGATCATGTGAAGAGACCTTCCCTTGGCCCTAAAACTCACCATAGATAAAATAGTTTGGAATCTCATTGAGGACAAACTTGTAGTAGAGTTTCCTAAAAAAAGTACACTGGGACCTCATGGTTTTTACATGGTGAGTAAAAAAATACCATCTATCCTGAAAACTATTTTGCATCAGACTGTGTTGGTATAGTGGGTTGGGAAATTTCTAGATGTTATTGGAAAAGGTGCATTGGTTCTTAGGTTAATAAATAAGGCAAAAATTTACAATTTTGATATATCTTTTTCCTTCACCTCACATGATGAAAATTTATCAACATAGTAAGCCCTTCTATCCCTATATGATTCCCACCTATCAATTTAACTTCTTATCAAGTCAACTTGACCTAATATTGACTCTAGGGTATTGGCCAAATATGTGTGTTAGGTGTTATTCGATGTGGGATCTCTCATTCTCTTAATTTTTTATTCAATTTCTAATTTTTTCATTGTGTGTAACTAGATATTCCTAATTGCTTAAGGGATCTTGATTTTAGGAGGGTTAGGAGGGTTATGTAGAAGCTTATTAGGGTTGGATGAAGGTTTTGAAGGGTTAGGAGAAGGGTTAGGATGTTGGTTTTCTTGTTGGTCTCTTACATTGAAATAAGTTATTAAAAAAATAGGATTTGACAAAATTAAACAATGCAAATAAAAATATTGTGAAAATCTATTATTAATACATTTAATTTTTAATTACTCACCTCCCCTCCACAATTTTATTTATAAATTTTCAAGGTATTAGGTGATGAAGGTGCATTTTTCTTCTCCTCCGAGTAAAACATGATCATGGTTTGGCCAAGAGAAGTGTCAAACAAAAAAGAAAATGAAAATGAAGTGTTTGATCATGGATGGACATTTTTGTGTTAACAATAATGTTTGTATATTATTAATACATAATACATATGAATTTTAAACACTAGGTATAGTGCCAATAATGCATATGCATTATTGTCACTATGCCTAATACCTAAAATATGTATGTGTTATGTGGTCATAATTCATACACAATATGACCTCATAATGCATACATATTATGGCTCATGTTTTTTTAGCCTAAATTAAAATAATGTATTCATGTTATGTCAATAAGGCATATGCATTGGCATAAATTTCCACATAATTATCCCCCAATTCCATGCTCATATCCAAATATGGATAATAAATAATCATGTGTTACATATACTTCTTGTATAGAGAAAAGAGATAAAAGTTAAATCACCAATTACTTTTCTTCCTAGTGTTTAACCAATTTCGCATGATATTTCCCTAATTCATGATAACATGCAAGCTCCTAACAATGATGAACATATTTAAAAAGTAACTCTAATCTATGGTGCAATGAATTTTTCATATATAAATTTTAAAAATGATGAGAATGTCATCTCATAATCTCAAGCACAATTGAAGATGTTAAAATTATATAATGATAATGATTACATTGATGATTAAAATCCTAATAATACCAACTATTGGTATGAAATTGATTTAGAAACATATAAAATTATCACCTCTTATTCTTCATAATTCTTTCCATCACATTGTATAGATAAGTATACCTATGTTGATTCTCCTCCATCTTCATACATATATCCCCTTAATGTGATCATTTACTTATAGTATCCCTTGAAATAGAATCTTTGAAATTTCATTTTTTTACTTATTCTTCTACATGTTATCCAATTTTCTTCTAGTCTTTGGCTCTATTTTTCATTTTTGGGCACTTGCTTCCTTATCTTTCTCAAACCAATTCGAACAACTCAAGACAATTATCTTATTAATATTTCAGTGCACATAATTCATGGAAAGTAATTTGTTAATAAATATAGATATATACATATTGTATCTCTTATTTATGCATGTGTGATCACATATATCTATTGTTGCATGAGGTCACATGCCCATTCTTACCATCTATGCTACATATACACCTAAAATGCAAGAATTTCGCTTGCATTATTTCTTAACATACTATGCCTCAAAAAAAAATTAGGGTTATTTAAATCTCTCCCTCCTTCCATTTCAAAACCTTGCTGATTATCTTTTTTTTCAAAGCTTTTTCAACTTTTAAATATGAATACTTTACTTTTTGAATATCAAAATACAAATATTTTCCTATATTTCAAAAACTACAAAAAAACTAAAATGTGTAAAAAGTAAAAATTAGGACCTATAAGCATATTTTCATATTTTTGGATTACATCTTTGTATATGTAATTGATATTTGTGTTTGATATATATCATATTTCATTACCTTTTCAGTACATAATGCTTATCACAATGTATTTGAATGTGAAACATGATATATTTATACATAAATATATATTGTTCATACATAGAAGAAGTTTTCCTAATTATAAATTCATGTATACAATAAATCATAACAAAGTCACACCTATTAGACAATAGTGCATTACACACCTATCCTCTATTGCATACTTGTCCATGTGAACTTTAAATCTATGTTTCAAATGTAACACAAACACATGGAATTCTCACATAGTTTTTATTATAGAGTGGAAATCATATGAAAATACTATTTAGAATTCAAGATAAGACATACTTTTACAAGGTTTCAATTCTAAGAAACCCTTTTACCCAATAGCCTTGCTCATTTGGGGGCATATCATCACTTTATATAAGCTATTTTATAATCTTTATTTATCCATATTATATTTTCCATGTTGGACCATAAAAAAAATGTCTTGATCTTCAATCCATACTTTACATGTGTGATGAATATGTTATATACTATGAAATATATCTATATGATCAAATTATGTTAGTTTCAATTTTATCTATACCTCTTTCACGTATTTAGTTTAGTACATAACATGCTTCAATTTTTCTATTCTTGTATCATGCCCTTGGACTTATGTATTATAAACATATACCCTCTTTCTTGTATGCAATCATCATGTCTTGTGTGTATGATCTTTGTACTTATATATTTATGTTAAATTAACATGACCCTTGTATTCAATATTTTGGCCTTATTTGTGACATTTATGAAACTTTTATAACTCTATGTGACATCTTAGATATGGTATTTGTGCCTTCTTATGTGACACTCTTTATCTTTACATACATATTTTCTACTTGATATTATATTGTCTTCATACCTATCATGCACTACTGAGTATCTATTACATATTTATAGGATGAAATCATACATATCATGCACATACTACATATGTTCTTCTAATGCTTAATTTATTCAATAAAAAGTTTACAATACATAATTAACACTTGAAATTTATTTACATGTTTCATACACTACTTTGACACTATATTTAAATTACATGATGGAATGTAATATTCCAAACTTTGCATATTCTTCAATGTTACATCTTCTAGATTATAATACAATTCAATTATTTAAGTTCTATTACTTGATTACATCTTTCACAAGTGCTCTCACTTTTTATATTGAGACAAGTGATTTATGGGAGATTTACCTCATAAAAAAATGGGGGAATCATAATAATATTATCTTTAATATTTCACAATAAATAAATTTAATATCTAACAATTTACAATATAAAAAAATAGAATTTTCTGATTTTGGGGACACTTGTTTATGCACTCCATTCTTATAGTTATTTGAACATAGATACTTTTGTGAAAATATAGTTACAATATTTTAAAAATATTTGAAAAGATTTAATTATCATTCTATTTAGTACATGGGACATGATATGCATTCATGTTAACACTTCAAAAAATTCTAATTTCTTTTTTCAAGTATCAAAGATTCAAGAATTTAGTGTGAATCTAGATCTATCTACAACAGTGTGATTCATATTTTATAAGTGGAATTATTTTTACCTTATTGATGATCCATGTCTTGGTTTCATTATTGATCCATGTACTGTTTCTCAACTCTTCTATTCATTTTAGCAAGTGATCCATTTTTGATCTTAGTGACGCTCCACATCCTAGTTTCACTTTATAAAATCAATTTGTTAGTTCCCACCTCTTTAAAACAATTACATATTAATATATGAGGGTTGGAGCATATAAAATTTTCAACTCAAGCATCCTCATCAATTATTCAAATTGAGACTTTATTACTCTCAATTCACCATAGATTCAACAGTTATCCATATGCCTCAATAATGGGGCAATCACATATCCATGACAAAGATAAAGTGTGAATACACACTCAAGTGTCACATTTCATTTACTATAGTTATTTTATGTGTCACTAGAACAAATGGGGGACAAATTTAAACATTAAAATTTAATCAATAAATGCTTAAAAAAATTCTCCTTGACAATGTTAACTTGTTTGGTCATGTTTCCATTAAATAACACAAAATATCTAAGAAATTTTTCCAAGTCTTGAAATTATTATGCATATCTCCAAGACTTCCATATTTTATTCCTATTCAATATATGTTTCACTATCACTTTGGTTTCAAAAGTCTCTATCTGTATTAAACAAGAGAACACTATCAGACAAAGGCACATTGTCAAATGAAGTTACTTAGATATTCACACAGAATGATTTTATATTAAACAAAAGAAGAAAATATGAGAGATTACATAGTGATAATTGATATAAAAACATAATACTAGATAATACAACAATGTCACTTCGAGGGGTCAACCTCCACAATAATACACTAATAATAGAATACTTAACATAATCAACAAAGACTAACCACTACCTCCTATATATATTCTGTTTATCCAAGGTTATTCCATAGGTTGACCTATCTATGAACATAGAGAAATATAACAAGTAAATAAAAGAGGTATGTAAGCCATAACTTGGACATACATATCCCTAGACACATCGATGGTTAAGGGTGTAACAAGCCCTTCCCCTTCAAAAAAACATTGTCCTCAATATTTTGGTAACTCAGGATGTTACTGCACAAATGCTTCATCCTCCCAAGTGGCATCTTCACATGGCAAATTCTTCCATTTGATCAGGTATTCTATAATTTCTCTGGAATGTAGCTAATTTGTGTGCCTTTGAAGGATCACCTCAGGATCAAGAAAAACTCTACCTTCCTCATCTAATTCTAATAGTTTTGTTTGAATGGAAACTCTATGTCCAATGAATTTATTTAGGCATGATATATGAAATACTAGATGTATGCTAGTCGATAAATAAAAATCTAACTTGTAGGCCACATTGCCAATTTTTTGCAAGATCTGATAGGGCCCATAATACTTAGGGGACAACTTATTATCCTTTGTTTGTTATTTCAATGACATCTATTTGTATGGATGCAAATTAACAAAGACCCAATCACCAATGTCAAAATTCCTCTCACTTCTATGTTGATCTTCTTATTACTTCATGTGATTCTGGGGTAGAGCTAAATTTTCACATAAACTTGTAAGGACCTCCTATTGATGGTGAATATGTTATTCAACTACACGAACCTTAAGATGGAACTTAAAGGTTTAAGTGATGGATGGAGGGTGCTATCCATATAGTGCCATAAAAGGAAACATTTTGGAATAACTATGAATAGAAGTATTATACCACCATTCAATAAGTGGCAGCTAATGAACAGATTTATCCTATTTATCAGAAAAAAAATAGTGAAGATATCCTTCTAGATTTTTTTTGACTACCTTATTTTATCCATAATATTGAGGATGATAAGATGAAATATGAGCAAATTGTGTGCCTAAACATGTAAATAACTCAATCCCTAAATTTCTAGTAAAAATGGGATCTCTATCACTAACAATGATCCTAGGGTCCCCATGCAATTTCTGAATTGTATTGAGAAAAAAATAGCTACTATACTAGAAAAAAAATGGTTGGGATAATGGAAAAAAATGAGCATACTTACTGATGTGATTTAGGAATTTGACTCAAGAGAGGATGGTTAGTATGGTGTAAGTTCCAAAATGAAAAAAAGAAAAGAAATAAACATACTAATAGCATAACATCTCTAGGCCTAGGCACTAGGGAGAGCTTAGTTAACAAAATCAAATTACAAACACAACTAAAATGAAAGGAATGAAAACAGAAGAATTCCTTCAACTTCTTTGGATGCTCCAAATGCCTTTGTAGTGGTGGCTTACTTGGCTTGTGCTCATAAAGTCCATGGTGATGGAAGATTGGCTACCTCTATCTCTCCTTGGCACCTTTGGCTTGTGGCTTGGCTTGGCTTGGAATCCATTTGGCATGGTAACACTATTTTCTTGAAGATTTTGGAACCAATTTGGAATTATAACTTTGCATCAAAAGAGATTAGAAATGATGTTGTGAGGCCTCCTATTTATAGATTTTTTGATTTGATCAAAATCAACCTAAACTATCCATCTCAAGATTGAAATGTGTTGTTAAGGATTAATTCAATTTTTGGAATTAAATTTGTAATTATCCTCATCATGAAACTAGAGGAAGGGTCAATTAAGAGGCATGGATGGCATCATGGAAGTCATTGATGAGGCATGGGAGGCGTGAATCTTGATATTTGTAGCATTTATGGCCTAGAGATGTCTTCCCAAGAAATAAGGTCACTTGATGTAGATATTTCATATTAATTTATAAAAACAAGTACTCAACATGTTTCCATGAAATTATTAATTAGGCCTTAATTTGGGTTAATTAGCTCTTAATCATGATTAAGAACTTTGTGCACAAATTACTCAAATTGATCAAAATGTCTTGTTATTGGTCCAAAATTTGATTAAATTGGAATTAGAAGGTGATGTTAGATGCATTGGAACCATATCCCCATTTAGGATGCTACTAACAATAAATAAAAATGAAAAATGTATTTCATAGAGGATTTGATAGGAAAGAGCAATCCAGAACACCTAGGTGTAAAATTGGCATTTTGACTCAAAATGAATTGATCAAAGTTAGCTGGCCCATAAATTGCATTACCCCATTTAGTGATACCCTGGCCAAAATTGGCACTTTAATATGTCAATTTTACATCATTTAGCATGTTATAGTGTTTTTGGGCCAAATTGTGCATTTTGGATGGAAATTGGTCAAAAGCCTGAGTAGAGGTTATCGATGGCTAGATTTAGGGGTTTACATCTGAGATGATCTAAAACAACCATGATAACATTTTGACCATCAGATCTTAGTAACCATATAATAAAATCTGTAGATACTTCTTCCCAACATTAGATAAGGATGGATAAAGGCTATAAAAGACCTAGAGTTCTGATGGTTGCACCTTTGTTTTATTGACATATCATACATTTAGCCACATTTTTTAGACATCCCCCTTGAGACATTCTTGAAAATAATCTTACTTGATTCTGTGATAGGTTTTAAAAAATATTGAATAACCTCCAATTGGAGTTGTATAAATTTCTTGAAGGTTTTTTTGTTTAAGAAGAGAATTCTTACATAGGTACAATATGTCTTTATACCATAATGCATTACCTTTCCATGTGAATTTTTTAAATCCACCTAAACCTTACTAAAGATTTTGAATCAAATCATGGGTAGTACTATCATGTTCCCATTTTGATCTTGCTTCCTCTAACCAATTTGCCTGCAAAATAGTTATGACACATAGCAATGCCTCAACGAATTCATCCTTTTTGGATAGTGCATCTGCCACCACATTATCCTTGCCTTTTTTGTAGACTATTTCAAAATCATAGCCTAACATCTTAGCTACCCATTTTTGTTGTTATTCATATGACAAACTTTGTTCTAAAAAATATGTAAGACTATCATGATAAGTCTTTACTTGAAATTGATGACCCATCACATAAGGTCTCCATTGTTTTACTACATGTAAAATGGCCATCATTTATTTCTCATAGATGGGCTTGTGCTGATTTTTACCCTTGAGTTGATGACTTTCAAACACAAGTGGTTTAATTCTTGTATTATTAAAACACCCATACCATATCTAGATGCATCACATTCAATAATAAAAGTCTTAGAGAAATTAGGAGTGGCCAATACTAGAGTAGTGCACATAGCTAATTTCAATTGTTCAAATGCCTGAGTAGCTACATTAGTCAATTGAAAGGAGGCTATTTTTAATAAAGAGGTGAGTGGGGCTGAAATACTACCATAATTTTTGAGAAATCTATGATAGTAAATAGTTAACACCAAAAATCCCTAAAGTTGCTTGAGTTTCTTAGGAATTGGCCAGTCCAGCATTTCTTGGATTTTTTTAGGATCTAGTTTCACTCCTCCATAAAACACTAGATGACCCAAATATTCAACCTCCCTAGCCCAAAAAGTACATTTGGAAGGTTTAGGATATAATTGATTTTGCTCCAAAACGGTGAGTACTTGTTTCACGTGTTGCAAATGGTCTACCTAATTTGTACTATAAATGAGGATATCATCAAAGAATACCATAACAAATTTCCTCAAAAATGGCTTTAAAATAATATTCATCAAACTTTAAAAATTAGATGATCCATTTTTTATACCAAAAGGCATAACCAAAACTCATAATGGCCCTCATGAGTCTTAAAAGTGGTTTTGCGTATGTCTTCATCACATATATTGATTTGATTATACCTAGAATGTAGATCTAACTTGGTAAAGTAAAGAGCACCATTCAATTCATCTAGAAAATCATCAATGACAAGAATTGGAAACTTATCTTTGTTAGTGTACTTGTTGAGTTTTTTTTATTTAGGGCACATCCTCTAAGTGTGATATTTCTTTCTCACCATGACAATTGGTGAAGAGTATTCATTTTTGCTATGGTGAATGATTCCTTCATCCAACATCTCTTGTACCATATTTTTAATTAAACTTTTTTAGGCATAGGGACACATGTATGGCCTAATGTTGGGTGGTGTACTACCAATAATATGTGTGATAGCATGATCATTCATGTGGCTAGGTGGAAGTCCTTTCGGCATGTCTCCAAAAATAATGGAATTAGCATCAATTATTTTTTGTAGATCAAGAGGTGGAGATGGTTGAGTTAGTTGTACTTCCATAAAAAACAAGTGAGCTACAAATCCCTCAGAACCGTTATATAAAATCTTTGTCATTTTATTAGAGCTAAAAAGTTATGGAGATTTACCCTTTAATTCTCTTAGATAAAATTTCCTTTCTTAAGAATGAAAATTCATGAATAATTCTTGAAAATTCATCTCAATAGTTCCAAAAGTAGTGAGCCACTAGACTCCTAGAATAATATCAGCTGCACCCATCAAAATAGAAAACATAGGAGAATCTAATAAGTAGTCTCCCATGGACAACTTAATACTATGACATTTTCCTAAATAGTTGATATTACCACCATCTATAGTCATAGCCTAAAATTCTAGAGTGGGATAAATGAAATAGTTCAAATGAGAAACCAACTAATTATGGATGAAGTTGTGTGTGCTCCCAAAATCAATCAAGACAGTGACTTTCTATTTCTTAAAGAAACCCATCACATTAAGAGTTTGGGGAGTACTAATACCTGAAAGGACATGACATGAAATATTAGGTTGAGATTCTTTAGATTCCTCCTCAGGAACTTTTGCATCCTCATCATGTGCTTCTACATAATCTTCATCATCATTAAGACCTTTAATATAAAACAAATTATTTTTAGCACAATGATGGTCTTTGCTCCATTTGATATCAAAACCATAACACAACACTTTGGCTCATTTCTCCTCAATTTGTCATTGTGTCAATCTGGTGGGCTATGGAAATGATGGTGATGGAAAGTTGTGATCACGACCAGTAGTAAAAAATATTTCCTTTTGACCATATATTTTTCTTTTATCATGCATGCCTTAGGGATAGCTTTTGACAAAGATGTTGGGTTAAACATTTCAACCTCGTATTAGATGCTATATTTGAGGCCACCAAAAAATAGATCAGTCAAATTTCCCTTAGTGATATCTTCAACCCATAAAGAGAGATTCTAAAATTGATGAATATAATCCTTCATAATTCTTATTTATCATAGCTTGGCTAATTGGATGAAATAGTTATTAGAGACATTATTCTGATAATGAGTAGAAAAATCATTAGTAAAAATAGTCCATGTAATAGAAGCACCATTTTTTTTCTTTTGAGCACATAACTAGTGATACCAAATAAATTGCTCAAGTTCCAAATATAGGGATGCCACCATCATCCTCTAATAACTAGGGGTTTGATGCAGCTCAAATAAATTCTCAATTTGGGTAATCTAAGTGAGAAGATCCTTACCATTGAACTTACACATGTCCACTTTTATCAACATCAATTTCATACCAACATGGGAGTTGTTGAGAGGAGGATTTGAATGCTTAAGTAGAAGGTTGCTATGTTGAAACTGAGATGTGAGGGTAGCCAATTACATAGTGATATGTTGTAGTTCACTATGAACCCTATTAATCTCTCTATGCATCCTTGAAACATTAGCTTAGATTGCAACAAATTCATCATGCCTTACCAAGTTTTTTATGTCTACTAAAGCTAAGAAATCACTAGATCTAAAGTTATAGATTCCATATCACTAGTAGGAGACTTAGGAGTTTTTAGTGCCCCTTTTCTTCCCCAACTTGAAGGACCTACTAGAAACAAACCCTAAGAGGGTTTTGACCCTAAAAAAGTATAGTAACAAATGATACCATTGTGATCACCTTGTCACGATGAATCTAATGACTACCTTTGTGCACTAGAGTAAAAATTTTGATACCAAAAAAGTGTATTGATAGAATATACCATTACGATAATCTCATTGAGATGAATCCTATGACTACATTTGTGTAAGGGGGAAAAAATTTCTAGACTTTTTTTTAATTATTTTTTTTCAAAAAAGTGTTTCAAGCAATACTACACTGACGAAAAAAATTAATTCTTTCCAGATTACAAGTTATGTTTCTTCACTTTCACTGCTCCCAAAAGCCACCTTGCCATATTTTTAAAAAAAAGTCACAAGAAACTTGCCGAAATCGAAGCTATGTAACACTTGAAATGAAATTACTTAGATATTTATACAAAATGATTTTATATTGTGTAGAATAAGAAAATATGAGAGATTACACAATGATAATTAATAGTAGAATAGAATACTAAATAATATAGCAAAGCCACTTCTAGGGGGAAACCTCCACATTAATGCACTAATATCAAAATACTTAACATAATCAATAAAAACTAACCACTACCTCCAATATATAGTCTACTTCGCCAAGGTTATTCCATAGGCTGGCTTATCTAAAAACATAGAGAAATGTAAGTAAATAAAAGAAGTATGTAAGCCACAGTTAGCCACACATATCCCTAGACACACTCACAGTTAAGGGCGTAACACATTTTAGCATTGTAATATATTGAATCCTTGTCCACAGTGCTTTAATGGTCATCTTTTTAATCTAACATGCTTCATAATGACTCTCTTTCATAAACTAATAAGTTGGTTATTAGAAATATTGGAAATATCCTCATATTGGAAATATCCTCGTATAATTCAATATATAGGGTTAATGGTACATATATGATAGGGCACAAGGGTGAATATCATATCTAAATCAAGCTAATTAATGGGATAAACTAAGATGTTCCTAATGCTAAATTTATAATGTTGAGATAGGCTATTAGTGGAAAGTAAAACTATGAAAGATATATAATTGACATAAAAGAGAGTACTTAGATATTTTTTGATGTTAATATAGTGTTAGATCTAGTATAGGTGGGAATTAGGTAGGAAAATAGTCTTGGATATGTCATTATATTCTAGATCTAGTGCCTCTAGATGTACACTTACATTAGCCTAGGATAGTTACATCGATATTAGTTTCTGAGTTTGATACTATTATTCCTAAAATTAGCTACACTTATTTTGATGGACAACCCCTACAAAACATGTTTGTTTTGTGTTCTTAACTCTAAGCTCATTGTTCAAGACAAGTTTCTCTTGTTCTCAAGTATAGTCGACTAGCATCCTTAAAAATTTCTCAACCTTCCCTCGTCATAATTTCTCAAAAACATGAAATTTTTTGCAGTCTTGATGCGATTAGAACATCAAAAATTCAATAAATTTCAAGTAGTTAGTGTTGTTGTTAACATGCAAGGTCAACATTTTTGATGCCATTACATGTTGTTTTTTATTTCCATGTAAAGGTGATGATTTTTTCCACCCTTACATCTCTCCATGCAGGAGTGGCAAAAATCACCGCCCTTGCATTTTTAGCCCTTTCATGTAGGAGGGGTGATTTTCACCACCCTTGCATACTTTGCACCTCATCATGTAGAGGTGGCAAAAATAACAACCCCTGCATAATCTTGGTTTTTGCATGTGGAATTTATGACCACATGTGTCAAGTGGTTGGTATCAATTTTTAACCTTTTTAATGTTGATTTTTGCCTCATTTTGATTGTTCTAGGTTGTCTGCTCCCCCTCCCTACAACCAGTTGACCACATGAATGAGTGGGATTGTGATTTTTCCAATTTCAAGCATAGAAGTTTGATTTACTAGGTAGGTTTTATGTTCTTCCCTCTTTTATTTCTAGGTTTTCATTTTTTTTCTTTTTATTTTCTTTAAAAGTTTTAGTTTTTCCCTTTATCCTTTTTAGGTTTTATATTTCTTCTTTTTCCTCCTCCCTCTCAGCCTTGAAGGGATGTTAAAGCCTAAAAAATTGAAATCCATTACCATACATGTAATGGTGGTGATTTTTATTGGCCTTACATGAAACTAAATTAACTTGTATAAGGGCGGTGATTTTCACCATCATTACACAAATCTGTTACCATTCGTGCAAGGGTGGCAATTTGTGCTGCCCTTACACATGTTTTCTGCCCCCTATGCATAGGTGGCAATTTTTGCCACCCCTGCACAAAGTCAGCATGTAAGGGCAATAAAAATTACCACCTATACATAAACAGACCTTCCCTCAATGTGTAAGGGCAGTAATTTTTTCTACCCCTACGTACATTTTCTTAGAAATCCTAACTCTGGGAAATTTTGAATTTTTGCTTTTCTAAGCATGCTTTCCTTTGACTTTCTATCCTGTTCATGCTTTATCCCTTTCAAGTGCATTCCCATGGTCGTGATTATCAACATGTAGTTTTCCCAGATTGCCAATATTCTCCCTGATTGCATGATCATGATTCTTATTAAAGTTTCTCTCAAGGATACTTCATCGACATCCTTTTAACAAAAGCTCTTCCAAATGATTGAGTTTTCTATAAAGAAGTCAAAGACAATGAAGTAAAAATATTAAGGTGTTTTTCCAATCACCTCGATTACTTCTAATGTCGATGACATTAGAGATACAAAGATCGATCATGTGCATATCGCTGAGTTCATAGAAAGAACTAGATCAAGCAATCTCAACGATAAAATCAAGTAGATAATTGAGAGAAATATTCATCTGGTATTTTCTTTTCCTGTAGTGACTCACAACATAGAATTTGCTATCCAATGCACTCAATTCTATAATAAGGATACTAGATCTATGTTAGACATTGGTGGTAATGTGGTGACTAGAATGGACACTGAGTTTATTGATAAAGTGTTCATGTGTCCTCTTGCTATTGAATTATTAAAGCTTAATTTTGTCAAAGCACAAATGGAATATGACAAATATCTCAAAAGAGCAAAGAAGGTAATTAACAATAGATGGCTCAAAAATTCAAGGGAAACTTTGTCAAGATGGCCATAGAACTTTCCAAGAAGTGACTTTATAGAAGAAGTTAGTGACCTGATCACTCTTCTCAGTAGGGTAAGAGGTTTACCTTCTTCTTCACTATTTTATGAATGGATGTACTCCATTAAAATAATCCTCTAAGGTAAACAAGTCATTTTTTGAGGAGAACAAATTAGCAATGCTCTACATGAGCAATTGATGAAAGTATCCACTACCTCTAAATTCTACATGACTTCATACCTGGTATATATTATAGCATTGATGAGAACCTTCCCAGGTTTAACATTAGAATGAGACATGAAAGTAACCCTAGTGTATCAATATTACTCTCAGTTGATGTTGAAGGGTTCTATCCATCATTTTAGGAGAGTAAATGACACTTTCTTTGTAGTATTTTTGTGTCTCTTTGATCCCTAATTAGAACAAAAAAGAGTGTCAGATGAAGCCTAAGTAGTTATGAATGACTTTGGATGTATGTTCTTGCAATTCCATTCTTTTTCTTATCTATGGGTTGGCTTTTTCCAAGGTCATCTCTATATTCTCCCAAGATTCCCTTTAGACAAATTGGTCTTGATGGATATGTGTAGGCAAATTATTGTCTTACATAATAAGTAGATGGAACTCAAGAAACCCAGTTTCAGGTTCTTGATTGAAATTGGTAGGTTCTTAGTGTTAACCACTAGAAAAGCTAGAGTTATGGAGACTGAAATGCAACTCATAACCATGAAACATTTCAAAAGAAGACCAAATTTTTACTATAGAGGCGTAAAGGATATAATTAAGAAGAAGACCCAGTTTCATGAGCCTATGATCAAAGATATTTAGGTCGATTTGAGGATAATAGAAGACATTAGAAAGATGAACTATAGTAGATTGTCTCTTGAGTAGATAGAACATCTGGGACTTGCTGATATCCTTAAAATTCTAGTGGATAAAGGTGATTTGATCAGTAATAGATACCATGATGAATAGGTCACCAATGCCCCTCTTCTCCCAATCTAATGGTCACAAAAGGAGTTGACTTCCTTAAGGAAAAGATTCAAACTAATATTGGAAAACACTAATGATTGGTTAGCGAATTAGGGAATCACCCTAAAAGAGTTCATCACAAGATCATAAGCTAAATATCAAGAGGAAATAAGGACAAGAGTGGAAAATAGGATGAAGAATTAAAGTGACGTTCTTTCTTCTTCTAGGCCACATAAGCCTAAGATCATCTTTGTAATGAAGAAGTCAAAAGTTACAGAAAAAGAGCTAGAAATAACAGATATGGAGGTTGAGAAGCAAAGCACCAAAGAACAAGCAATGGAGAAAATAGAGACTGATGATAGGCCCATAGATCAATAGGAAAAGGAAACTCTATCTCCATGAGAGGGTATATAGCCAAAAATAGGAATTTCTTCTTCCTCGATGAGCACACCTATTGTAAATCCTTCACCTATTTCTCCAATCAGTGTTCCCTCTTTTGGAGCAGCCTCTTATTCCAAAATTATTTTTGACGACCCTCAAGTTACTTCTAGAGATATTATTCGTTCCTCACGGTCAATCCCTAGTTTGTCATCTCCATATTTTGATATTGGAGATAGTTTTACTTTCAATCTTTCAATAGAAGGTGCAGTTCTTATTGATACTCCACCCATTATTTCCACCACTAGTGCAAGTGCGATTCCAGTAACCCCAACTATAGAGATTGATCCTAATGTAAGTACTTTTATGATCCCACCTTGGTTGTTAGCTTATATACCCAAAAGGAAGAAACAAACCATCTCTCTAAATGACTTTGATTTCAATAAATTAGTGCCAATAAAAGTCAAGACTCCCAAGAAGCCAAAGATTCTTTCAAAGATGATTGGGGATAAGGGGCACAAATTTCTAGAAATAGCAAAACCTCTACAAGTTACAACTCTTGAAAATTTGATATAAATGACTCTACTCTATCTCTCGAGTCAAGTTAGGTAAAATAACTCATAAAGGTGCTAAGAGTGATTTGAAAAGATCCATGGACATTATGATTCAAAAATTTGATAAAGAGAAAGAGATGAAGGATCATTATAAAGCAATAGTGGAATAATTGACTGTAGGAATAAGGAAAATTACATTCACTCTAGAAATAATAACTCCAGAGGCTATCTCTATAGATGAACCCATGATTCAAAAAGTAGAAAGGACCTATCTTAAGGGAAAATTAATTGAAGAGTACTTGGACAAGATGCATACACATGGAATGTCCTTGCTCACAGAGTTGTCTAAGAAAATGGGTAAGATGAGGAAAGTAATAGAAGAACTAGATGATCTTATCAATATCATTTCTCAAGATATTGAAAGCATGAAAAAATATCTTAGCAAAAGGATGGATATGAAGAAGTTGAACATAAGTACTCTTATATCAATTGGTGTCACTACTAATAGAGACTCTTACACTAAAACTAAAGAAGCATTGATATATAAGAGTCAGGTGCTTAAGGAATTGATCAGCGACCTCAAATCTTCAAGAGACCTTGGTAATAAAAGTGATATCAGTCTGTTACACAAGTTGGAGGAGCTACCTTGAAAAATTACCTATTAGGACAACTAATTCATTTTGATAGAAGAAATGATTTGAGAATTTGAAGTTATGCTCCGAAAAGAATTCAAGGAAAGAGCATTCTTAGTATCCTCTGTGGATAACATTCTAGATAATCATTTAACTCTAGATAATCTAAAGACCAGATTAAATAATCACAAAAAATTAGTTACAAAAGTTAAAGATGCCTTAGTCAGAGCTGAGGTAATTTTAAAGAACATTGTTACTCCAGATCGTATCAAGATGCAATCAGCTATCACCATATACGATGCTCACGTGAAGAAGATTGGGGATAGAGATTGAGCTAAGGTAATTTTAAAGAACACTGTTACTCTAGATCATATCAAGATGCAATCATCTATCACCATGTATGATGCTCACATGAAGAAGATTGGGGATAGAGATTGAAACTATCCTTGTTTTATTCTCCATTTTTTTTTGAAATACATGTTTATAACCACTTTGAACATTTTCACATGTACTTTTGTCATGTGTTATTGCATGTAAAAATATGGAAATTACAAAGTCAACAAAGACGCTTATCTTTGACTAGGTTAAAATATTTAAGTCTTTTCTAAATCCTTAAGGTCTCTCCCTATAAATAAGGAGAGCCTCTTTTGTAAATAGATCTTTTGGTGATTAGAAGCAAAACTCTACCCAAATTGAGATGCCTTTTGATACTTTGAGCTTAGATTGTATATCATATTTACTTGAATGAATGAGAAAGTGGGTGACTTTTAAAACTTTGTGTTGGAATAACTTGTATTGTTTAGGAAATTGTTCTTATATCTTGTTCTTAAATAGTGTCTCATCTATTTGATTAAATAAGCATAGCACATGGAAATTATCTAGGAGATGTTTTAAAGTTAATTTTGTAGACTTTGTGCTGCTATAATTGCCTATAATTTGTGTTTTTGTGTTTTTGTGTCTTAGTGAGAAGGGTATTAGAAAGGGTTTGAACTACTTTTATTCTTTGTGATCTTATACTCTATTGTAGTTTTTAGTAGAGACTTTGGGATACACTTCATTTTATTGTGATCTTAGTCCTAAATCAATAAGAGAAGCGATGATATACTTTGTGCTTTCATGGGTTTCTTCTGGATTCAATTACTTTGAGAAGTTTTCCTTTGGTTTTCTGAACATCATTTCTGAAAGAAGAGAAATGCATTTAGTTATTACCCAGGGATTTTCATTTACTTTGTGGATATCATTTCTGAAATAAGAGAAATGGATTGTATGATTTCACCCCTAAGTTTATTTTTAGTTTATATTATTCTATAGTAGCTTATAGGGAACCTCCCCTTGCTGAGAGGAGAGATTTATCTCATCATGTTGTGGTTAATATACCCATTTTGCCTTTAGTTAGTTTACGACAAAATATTCACTCAATAGTTTTTTGGTGACTCCATTAGGGAATCAAATGTGCACTTTGAAGCCTCAAGCTTCAAATTGAAGCATTTCTAGTTCTTTTTCTATTCTACACTCTGGCAGATCCACCACATACCTGAAGCTAGAGAGCTCAAGGTATTATTGATCCTGTATTTGAGTTGGTTCAACAAAATAACTTTGAAATGTTTTCTCCACTATCTCACATTTAGCATACCAGGAGTTTTCCTCCTACCAACGTCAGATCTCTAGTACCAAGCAAAGCTTCTAGTTTCAATGCTAGTAGAGTTTTGTCCATACTTACCCGAAAAAAGTTTGTTATCCCTCCTTTTAATCATCATATCATGGTAGCCTAAGGTACTTGGGGCAACACTTTTGGTCCTATCAATCTAACTCCACCTTTAAATGAATTACATTGTAGTTCGAGAAAGAATTTTCCCAAATTTTATGGTGATGGAAAAGTTCATCCTGATGAGCATATTGATACTTTTTGCATAGCATGTGGTGTGATAGGCATTGAATATGAAGATATAGTGGTGATACTATTTGTATAAACTTTTCAAGATGCTACTGTGGATTGGTTTTATCACCTTCAAGCTCAGACTATAACTAATTGGGACACTCTCAAGGCCAAGTTTGAGGCTAGATTTGACCTTGTAGAAGATGCACATGCCTTGTTGGCTCAGCTTATGCAAATGAAGAAAGAGCCCCATGATCCCATGCGAGACTTTATTAATAAATTCAATAAGCTAAGGAACATAATTATTATAATTGCTCAGCCAACAATGGAGAATCTTATGTGCTTTTTCATCAATTCTCAACTTCTTAAAGTAAGTTTTTTTTTAGGCAGACTGGCCTTATAGATCTTTCTACAGCTCAAATTTTGGCTACTAAGGTCAAAGATGATCTTATCCTAGCAGGTAAGATTAGAAAAGATTCTAATAATAATAAAATTTCCTCATCTATGGAAAGTTCTTCCATGAGTACCATAGATCCTATGGTGCAAAAGTTGGCAAATGAATTGCTAGCTCTAAAAAGGCAAATGTCCCAAGGTATGTCTACTCCTCCTTATTAGGAGATGCCAAGGAGGACATTTCCCAATCATTCATATCAAGGAAACACTACTAAAAATCAAGGGCAATCCAATTGTCTTCCTCCCACACAGGGTAAGCTCACCATTGAAGCAGCACCGATCAACTCAATAGTTGGTTATCATGAAGCTCAATATGATCTCTCTTTCCAACCTGAGTTCGAATAAGAAGATGATGCTAATCTCTTTATAAAAGGAGAAGAAGAATTAGCTAGTGACTCCAATATTGGTTTTCTATAATACCAAGATGAAGCTAAGAAAAAAAGAGAAGTGTTTGATGGATCATATGTTATCTTCAGTAGGTCTAAAAATCAGTTAACTCAACAAGCTGATAAGGGACAAATAGGAGAAGAACCTCAGCCAGTAGTATCAATTACTAAATAGGGAACTTCACTACCTTTCAAATCAAGGGAAATAACGACCAATAATAAAGTAAGTACCTCAAACCATCATGTACCTCTTGCTTCTATTCTTCAAACCAATGCCACACCCAATAAAGATCAGGATGATGGACTTCCTCCTTCTACTTCTAGTTCATTTTAGTTATTTGACATAATTGATCATGCTAGAAAGTCCAAGATTAAAATGATTGAAGTTGATTACTTGTGAGCAAATCTTGAATAGTTTGATAGGTTGGCTAAATACATAAAAAAACAAAATTGTCCCTATAAGACAAGACTTTTCAAAGGTGACGCATGATTCCTCAAAGAACAAATCCACCCAAAATAATCTTGTCACTACTCATCTTGTTTCCCCTAGAAAAATAGAACCTTTCTATGTTTCTCTGTTAATAAATGGTTATAAGTTAAGCAACTGTATAATAGACTCTGGAGATTCTGATAATGTTATGCCTGCCAACATAGTAGATTATCTTAGTCTTACCTTAACTAAGACTTTTGAGAGATGTTTCTCCATGGAAAATAATAAAGTACCACTCTTGGGTCAAATCAAAGATGCCCAATTTGCATTTGTGGATTTTCTAGATAAAATTATTAAAATGATAGTCTTGGTGACTGATGTTACAGCTTCCTATGGCATTCTACTCGGATGTAATTTTTGCAAGGATGTAGGTGGAGAGTTGAATATAGATCTGTCTAAAGCAAGGATACCTATTAAAGATGTCATGAAAAAATTTCTTCCTAAAAATGAGTTAAAATATAGTCTCACCAAAACATCAGACCCTGAAGCTCAAATTTTGTTTGAATCATCAGGAAAGGGTAATTATTTTTTGACCACTGAAGATGTTTTTAGCTCATCAAATGAAGGTTCATTAGGTGACAAATTAGAAAATTTAGATAGAAAATCAAAGGAATTGTTAAGGCAAAGTTTAGGCAAAAAATAATCTTCCCGTACTAACGAAGAGAAATCTTTGAGAAGATCAAATTCTAATGATGTTTGGATTTTAGAATTTGATGGCAGTTGCTCTTCTACCGATTCTGGAGGTAGAATTGTTTTGATATCCTCTCAAGGAGAATTTTTTCTTTATTCATATAAGTTATAGTTATACAATACCAATAACACCACTGAGTATGAATCTTTGTTGCTTAGATTGAAATTTTCTCATACTAAAGGTATTAAGATTCTTCATGCTCAGAGAGATGTTGAATTGGTGGTTTATCAGGTAAGGAATCTATACCAAACCAAAAATGAAAGATTGTGACATTATCATAATCTTGTATGGATTACATTGAAAGTTTTGATGATTTCAATATTTCTACTGTGTCGAGAGAATTCAATGATCATGCATATTCATTGGCTATCTCTACAACCCTCATGGTTCTCCATAAGGATTTCAAAGGAAACAAGTACACTATTGAGCTGGTCTTTCAACCAAGTGTACCTAATAATGTTAATCATTGGTAGGTGTTTAATGATGATAATCAAATCATTTCTTTTCTGGAAAAGGTGGATAACTTTGAGGAGATTTATTTTGAAGGTAGTGAATCTCCACCATAGGAATAAGTTCCTGAAATAGATTCAAAAATTGGTGAAGAGTTTATTCAACTCAAGGGGAATAAAATTCCAAAAGGTTTGGTTTCTATTGAAAACTTATTTGATAAGCATGACAGGTATGTCAAGCAGCAACAAATGGATTCAATTTCCTCTAAGGAGTTTGATCAAGTAAATTTGAGTACAATAGAAAATCCCAAAATGGTTAACATTGGAAATTGTTGCACTTCTGGTGAAAAATTCAAATTTGTTACTCTTCTTCACCATTACATTGATGTTTTGGCGTATTCTTATGATGATTTTAAATCTCTCGAGCTTGAAGAAATTTAGCATAAAATTCATCTTAAAGTTGGGTCATTTCCCCACAAGAAGAAACAAAAGCAATATAACCCCAAAATATCAGGTACTATCCTTTCTGAGATCCAGAAGATGCTGAATACAAGAATTATTTTTCCAATTCATCATTCCACCTGGATTGTGAACATAGTTCTAGTGAGAAAAAAGAATGGAGAAATTTGTATCTATGTTGATTTCAAAAACATAAATCAATCTTCTCTAAAGGATAACTACCCCTTACCCATCATGGATCAAGTGTTGTAAATAGTGACTAGTTAAGAAATGTTATCAATGTTAGATGGTTTTTTTGGGTGTAATCAAGTGGAATTAAATGAAGCAGACCAACATAAAACTACTTTCACTACACCGTGGGGCACTTTTGCATATCATAGAATGCCTTTTGGTCTGATCAATGCTGGTGTAACCTTCCAGAGAGCAATAGATCTTGCCTTCAAAAATGAAATAGGGAAGTTTATTATGGTATATCCTGATGACTTGACCATTTTTTCCAAACATCATCTTGATCATGTGTATCATTTAGAACAAGTGCTAGAATGCTATCTGTAAAATGGTATTTCTCTTAATCCCAAAAAGTTAGTTTTTGGGGTTACAGAAGGTAAACTTCTTAGTCATACTGTATCCTAAAAAGGCATAAAAATTGACTCAAAAAGAGTCAAATCTATCCAAAATCTTACTCTTCCTGTTAGTAAGACTACCATTCGCTCTTTATTTGGAAAGGTGAATTTTATATGAAGATTCATTCTAGAATTCATAGAGAAGACTCGACACATTATTGACATGATAAAGGGTAAAGCTAATTTCCATTGGACTGCAGAAGGAAAGTTGGCATTTGAAGATATCAAGAAAGCAATCGCACATGCCCCAATCTTGGTTTGTCTAGATTATACCAAAGACTTTGTAGTATACAGCTACGCTTCTGAACATACACTTTCAGCCATTTTGGTCTAACAAAATAAAGGTGTAGAATCTCTCATATCATTTATGAGTTGTCCTCTCAAATCTCCTAAATTCAAATATTCAAACATGGAGAAGCATGCTTATGCCATGGGTAAGGTAGTAAATCATTTTAGATTCTATATCCTGAATTCACATACTATTGTTCTGATGACTGATACAATAGTGAAGTCCATTCTAATTCAATAGGAGTTTGGTACTAAAAGGGGCAATCAGATTACTAAAATTCAATAGTTTGATCTTGATATCAAGCCTACTAAGCTTGTGCAGGGAAAAGGTCTCTGCCAATTAATTGTTGATAACATACCAAAGGAAATAGAACATGAAGAAACAGAGGTCGGAGACATGCCTACAGTTCTCTTCATCATTACTACTAATGATTGGTATTCCAATATCACTCATTTTCTTACCTATGGTAAATGTCCCACCCATCTATCCTATAAAGAAAAAAGGAATGTTAAGTTGAAGGCTACTAACTATTTGTTGTGGGATAATGGTTTGTATAAAAGAAGCATTGATGGGGTATTTCTCTGTTACATTGATAAGGTGAAATAAAGTAAAATTTTGGAGTCCTTCCATAATTTGGCTTGTGGAGGATTTTTTTTTGCACTAGTAATAGCTCACAAGATTCTATGAGCTAGATATTATTAGCCTATATTGTTTCAAGATGCATACATTTGGGTACATAGATGTGAGTTGTGTCAACAGTTTATTGGAAAACCTAAATTAGCTACATTACCTCTCAAGCCAATGGTAATTGAATAACCTTTTCAAAAATAGGGTATTAACTTCATTAGCCCTATGAACCCATCTTCAAGTGCTAGACATGACTATGTTCTCACCACGACAGACTATTTTACCAAGTAGGTGGAAGCCATTCGAGCTAAGCATGCTACTTCGGAAGTGGTATGCAATTTTCTTAAAGAAAATATTATTTCTTAGTTTGGGGTCCCAACTAAGATTGTAACAGATAATGCTACTTGTTTCTACTAAGTTTTGCTATAATTATGAGATTATTCTTTCCTACTCCTCTGATTATTATCTGGAAGGAAATGGTCAAGTAGAATCAAGAAACAAGAATTTGGTTACTATTGTCAAAAAACTAGTAGATGATAATTAAAGAACTTGGCATAAAGCATTGTTTGATTATTTATGGGTAGATAAGATCACACTCAAGAGGGAAATAGGTATGTACCCATTTTAGCTTCTGTATAGTTTGAATGTGGAGATACCAATCACCCTAGAACTAATAGCACTGAAGTTGCCAAAGGTACTCAAAGATCATACTTTCAAAAACTCTATTGATAAAAGGATCATGTGCCTAACTAAACTAGATGAGCAATGAACTATGATAGTAGACCATATCACTACACATCAAAATCAAGTAAAGAAACTCTTCAACAAGAGAGTGAGGATTGGTGATTTTTAGATTAGAGATCAAGTCTTGTTGTGAGACAAGAGGAGAGAACCAAAAAGAATGCATGGAAAATTTGATTCCTTATGGAGAGGTCTATTTACCATTCATCACCTCTATGGTGAAAATAACTTCTTGCTATTATATCAAGATGGAACACTATTCTCACTGCCTCACAGTGGACAACATCTGAAACACGTCAATCCTTGAAGTATTAGATGAGTTCATTTGTACATTTGTATAGTCTTATATTTATTTATTTTTGTTTTGTTTTTCATGTCTTTTTATTTTTTAGCTTGACTCTGTGGCCCAATGACATGGATAAAGTCACTTAGAGATTAGATTCTACTCCCTTTGATTGTTTCAAAGTTTGATCTATGGAAGTTCCCCAGTTGGAGCCAACTGTTGTTCCTAAAATCAGCTACACTTTTTTTGATGGACAACCCCTATTAAACTTGTCTATTTCATGTTCTTCACTCTAATCTCATTATTTGATACAAGTTTCTCTTTTTCTCAAGTATAGTTGACTAGAAACCTTGAAAAGCTCCTGACCTTCCTTGAATGATTTCTCAAAAAATGTGAAATTTTTTGTGGTCTCAATGCGATCAAAATGTTAAAACTTTGATAAATTTGAAGGAGTTAGTGTTGTTGCTAACAAGCAAGTTTGACATTTTTTTTATGCCATTACATGTTGTTTTCTATTTCCATATAAATGCAGTGATTTTCACCGCCCTTACATCTCTCCATGAAGGAGTGAAAAAAATTACGACCCTTGCATTTTTATCCCTTTCATACAGGAGCACTAATTTTTACCACCCTTACATATTTTTCACCTCATCATGTAGAGGCAAATAAAATATCTACCCCTACATGATCTCAATTTTCACATGTGGCATTTATGACTGTGTGTGTCAAGTGGTTGGTGTCAGTTTTTAACCTTTGTAATGCTCATTTCTGCCTCATTTTGATTGTTTTAGGTTGTTTTCTGCCCCTCCCTATAACCAATCGATCGTGTGAATGAGTGGGATTGTGATTTTTTTAGTTTCAAGCATAGGATTTTGATTTACTATGTAGATTTTGCATGCTTTCCTCTTTTGTTTCTAGGTTTTCATTTTTGTTCTTTCTCTTTTCTTTAAAAGTTTTAGTTTTTCCCTTTTTACTTTTTAGGTTTTATATTTTTTCTTTTTCCTCCTCCCTCTCATCCTTGAAGGGACGTTAAAGCCTAAAAAAACCCAAATCCATTGCCATACATGTAATGGCAACAATTTTCACCACCCTTACATGAAACCAAATTAACTTGTGTAAGGGCAGCAATTTTCATTGTCATTACACAAATCCATTACCATTCATGCAAGGGTGGTAACTTTTGCCACCCTTAAACATGTTTTCTACCCCATATACATAGGTGGCAATTTTTTCCACCCCTGCACAAAGTCAGCATGCAAGGGTGGCAAAAATTGCCAAATATGCATAAATATACCTTCCCTCAATGTGTTAAGTCGATGATTTTTGCCACCGATACTACCTCCATATGTAAGGGAGGCAATTTTTGCCACCCTTGTATACATTTTCTCAGAAATCCTAACTACAGGAGATTTCAAATTTTCCCTTTTCTAAGCCCACTTTCCTTTGACATTTCATCTTGCTCACACTTTAGCCCTTTCATGTGCATTCCCATGGTCGTGATCATCAACATGCAGTTTTTATAGATTACCAATATTTCCCCTGATTACATGATCATGATTCTTGTTACAATTTCTCTCAAGGATCCTTCATCAACATCCTTTTAATAGAATCTCTTCCAGATGACTGAGGGTTCTCTAAAGAATTCAATGATAATGAATTACAAATATTAAGGTATTTTTTCAATTACCTCGATTACTTCTAATGTCGATGACATTAGAGATAAGAGATCGGTCACGTGGATACAACTAAGTTCATGGAAAGAACGAGATCAAGCAATCCTAGCAATTAAATGAAGAAGATAATTGAGAGCAATATACATCTAGGCTCACAACATAAAGTTCATTCTCTAATGTGCTCAGCTGTATAATAAGGATACCAAATCTTTGTTAGATGCTAGTGGTAATGTGGTGATTAGACTAGACCCTTAGTTCATTGAAAAAGTGTTCATGTGTCCTTATGTTAATGAAGTATTAAAGCTCAATTTCATTGAAGCACAAAGGGAATATGACAAAGATCTTGAAAGAGAAAAGGTAATCAATAATAGATGGCCTAAAACTCGAATGACAAATTTGTCAAGATGGCCATGGAGCTTTTCAAGAAGTGACTTTATAGAAGAAGTCGGTGACTTGATCACTCTTCTCAGTAAGGTAAGAGGTTTACCTTCTTCCTCACTATTTCACGAATGGATGTACCCCTTAATTAAAATAATTCTCCAAGGCAAACAAGTCATTTTCTATAGAGAACAAATCATCAATGCTCTACATGAGAAATTGATGAAAGTATCCAATACTTCCAAATTCTACATGACTTCATACCTGGTATATAGTACAGCATTGATGAGAACCTTCTCAGGTTTAACATCAGAAGGAGACAGGAGAGTAACCCCAGTGTATCGATATTAATCTCAATTGATGTTTAGGTGTTCTATCTATCATTTTAGGAGAGTAAATGATGCTTTATTTGTAGTATTTTTGTGTCTCTTTGATCCCCAATTACAACAAAAAAGAGTGTCAGACAAAGCCTAGATAATTTTGAATGACTTTGGATGTATGTTCTTGCAATTCCCTTCCCTTTTTACCTACGAGTTGGATTTTTCCAAATTCATCCTTATATGCTCCCAAGATTCCCTTTAGATAAATTGGTATTGATGGAGCTATGTAGGCAAATTATCGTCATACATAATAAGTAGATGGAACTCAAGAAACTTGGTTTTAGGTTCTTGATTGAAATTGGTAGGTTCTTAGTGTTGACCACTAGAAAAGCTAGAGTTATGGAGACTAAAATGCAACTTGTAACCCTGAAGTATTTCAAAAGGAGACCAAATTTTGACTATAGAGGTGTACACGATATAACCAAGAGGAAGACCCAATTACATGAGCTTACGATCGAAGATGTTTGGGTCAATTTGAGGATAGCTGAAGACATTAGAAAGATGGACTATAGTAGATTGTCTCTTGAATGGATAAAATATCTAGGACTCGCTGATATCCCTAAAATTGTAGTGGATAATAGTGATTTGATCAATAATAGATATAATGTTGAATAGGTTGCCAATGTCCCTCTTCCCCCAATCTAATGGTCACAAAAGGAGTTGACTTCCTTAAGGAAAAGATCCTGAAAGAGCGAAGAAGGTAATCAATAATAGATGGCTTAAAATTCCAAGGGCAAATTTGTCAAGGTGGCGATGGAGCTTTCCAAGAAGTGACTTTATAGAAAAAATCAGTGACCTAATCACTCTTCTCATCAGGGTAAGAGGTTTACCTTTTTTCTCACTATTTCATCAATGGATGTACCCCTTAATTAAAATAATTCTCCAAGGCAAACAAGTCATTTTCTAGGGATAAGAAATTAGCAATGCTCTACATGAGAAATTGATGAAAGTATCCACTACCTCTAAATTCTACATGACTTCATAACTGGTATATATTGTAGCATCGATGAGAACCTTCCTAGGTTTAACATCAGAAAGAGATAGGTTAGTAACCCTAGTGTATCGATATTACTCTCAATTGAAGTTGAAGGGTTCTATCGATCATTTTAGGAGAGTAAATGATGATTTTTTGTAGTATTTTTGTCTCTTTGATCCCTAATTAGAATAAAAAAGAGTGTCAGACGAAGCCTGGACAATTGTGAATGAATTTAGATGTATATTCTGACAATTCCCTTCTCTTTTTACCTACGGGTTGGATTTTTCTAAAGTCATCCTTATATGCTCCCAAGGTCCCCTTCAGATAAATTGGTCTTGATGGAGCTATGCAGGCAAATTATTGTCATACATAATAAGTAGATGGAACTCAAAAAACTTGGTTTCATGTTTTTGATTGAAATTAGTAGGTTCTCAATGTTGACCACTGGAAAATCTAGAGTTATGGAGACTGAAATGCAAATTATAATCATGAAGCATTTCAAAAAGAGACCAAATTTTGTCTATAGAGGTGTAAAGGATATAATCAGGAGGAAGACCCAGTTTCATGAGCCTATGATCAAAGATGTTTGGGTCAATTTGAGGATAGCAGAGGACATCAGAAAGATGGACTATAGTAGATTGTCTCTTGAGCAGATAGAATATCTAGGACTCACTAATATCCCTAAAGGTCTAGTGGTTAATGGTGATTTGATCAATAATAGATACCATGTTGAATAGGTCACTAATTTTCCTCTTCCCCTAATCCAATGGCCATAAAAGGAGTTGACTTCCTTAAGGAAAAGATTCAAATTGATATTGGCAAACACCAATGATTGCTTAGTGAATAAGGGAATCACCGTGAAAGAGTTCATCACAGGATTAGAAGCTGCATTTAAGGAGAAAACAAGGAGAAAATTAGAAAATAAGATGAAGATTAAAAGTCATGTTTCTTCTTCTTCTAGGCCACAAAAGCCTAAGATCATCTTTGTGATGAAGATGTCAAAAGTTATAGAAAAAGATCCAGACACAACAGATATAGAGGTTGAGGAGCAAAGCACTAAAGAACTAGTAATGGAGCAAATGGAGACTGATGATAGGCCCATAGATTAATAGGAAAAGGAAACTCTATGCCTATTAGAGGGTGTGTAGCTAGAAATATAAATTTCTTCTTTTCCACCTAACACACCTATTGTAACTCCTTCACCTATTTCTCTAATTAGTGTTCCCTATTTTGGATTAGCCTTTCCTTCTAAAATTATCTTTGATTACCCTCAAGGCACTTTTGGAGATATTCTTCATTCCTCAGGGTCAATCCCTAGTTTGTCATCTCCATCTTTTGATATTAGAGATAGTTTTCTTTTGATTATTCGATAGAAGGTATCAGTTATTACTGATACTCCATCCATTATTTCCACCATCGGTGCAAGTGTGACTCTAGTAACCCCACCTATGGAGATTGATCCTAGTGTATGTTCTTCTGTGCTCCCACCTTGGTTGTTAGCTTATACATCCAAAAGGAAAAAATAGAACATCTCTCTAGATGACTTTGATTTTAATAAATTGGTGCTAGTAAAATTTAAGACTCCTATGAAGCTAAATATTCTTTCAAAAATGATTGGGGATAAGGAGCACAAATTTCTAGAAATAGCAAAACCTCCATAAGATGTAACTCTTGAAAATTTTGATATAAATGACTACTCTATCTCTCGAGTTGAGTTAGGTAAAATAACTCATGAAGGTACTAAGAGTGATTTTCAAACAACCATGAACATTATGATTTAGAAATTTAACAAAGAAAAAGAGATAAAGTATCATTATAAAGCAATGGTGGTATAATTGAATACAGTAATAAGGAGAATTACTTTCACTCCAAAAAAAGTAACTCCAGAGGCTATCTTCATAGATGACCCCATGATTCAAAAAGTAAAAAGGACCTATCTCAAGGGAATATTACTTAAAAAGTACTTGGACAAGATGCATAAACAAAGAATTTCCTTGCTCACAAAGTTGTCTAAGAAAATGGGTAAGATGAGGAAAGTAAGAGAAGAACTAGATGATCTTATTAATATCATTTCTCAAGATATTAAAAGCATGGAAAAATATCATGGAAAATGGATGGATATGAAAAAGTTGAATATAAGCACTATAATATGAATTAGCATCATTTTTGATAGAGACTCTTACACTAAAACTAAAGAAGCATTGATATACAGGAGTCAGGTGCTTAAGGAATTGATCAGCGACCTTGAATCTTCAAGAGACCTCGATGAACAAAGTGATATCAATCTATTGCACAAGTTGGAGGAGCTACCTTGTAAACTTACCTATCGAGACAACCAATTCATTTTGATAGAAGAAATGATTCAGGAATTTGAAGGTATGCTCTGAAAAGAATTTGAGGAAAGAGCATTCTCAGTAGCCTCTATGGATAACATTCTAGACAATCAGTTAACTCTAGATAATCTAGAGACTAGATTAACTAATCATACAAAATCAATTTCAAAAGTGAAAGATGCCTTAGTTAGAGCCAAGGTAATTTTCAAGAACACTATTACTCTAGATAGTATCGAGATGCAAGTAGCTATCGCCATGTACAATGCTCACATGAAGAAGATTGGGGATAGAGATTGAAACTATCCTTGTTTTATCCTCCATTTTTTTTCAAATGCACTTTTGTAATTGCTTTGGACATTTTCACATGTACTTTTGTCATGTGTTATTGCATGTAAAAATATGGAAATTCCAAAGTCAACAAAGACTCCTATCTTTGATTAGGTCAAAATATTTAAGTCTTTTCTAGATCCTCAAGGCCTCTCCCTATAAATAAGGAGAGCCTCTTTTGTAAATAGATATTTTGGTGATTAGAAGCAAAACTCTGCCCAAATTGAGATGCCTTTTGATACTTTGAGCTCAGATTGTAAATCATATTTTCTTGAATAAATGAGAAACTGGGTGACTTTTCAAACTTTGTGTTGGAATAACTTGTATTGTTTAAGAAATCATTCTTATGTATTTTTCTTGAATACTATCTCATCTATTTGATTAAATAAGTAGAGCACATGGAAATTATCTAAGAGATGTTTTAAAGTTAATTATCGAGACTTTGTGCTACTATAATTGCCTTTAATTTGTATTTTTGTGTTTTAGTGAGAAGTGTATTAGAAAGGCTTTAAACTAATTTTATCATTTGTGATCTTATACTCTATTGTAGTTTTCATCAGAGACTTTGGGATGCACTTCATTCTATTGTGATCTTATTCCTAAATCAATAAGAGAAGTGATGAAAGACTTTGTTCTTTCATGGGTTTCTTCTGGATTCAGTTACTACCAAGGAAGTTCTCCTTTGGTTTTCTAAACATCATTTCTGAAAGAAGAGAAATGCATTCAGTTATTACCTAGGGATTTTCCTTTACTTTGTGGATATCATTTCTAAAATAAGATAAATGGATAGTATGATTTCACCCCTAAGTTTATTTTTAGTTTATATTATTCTATATTATTTTATAGGGAACCTCCCCTTGTTGAGAGGCGAGATTTATCTCATTACACTATGGTTGATATACCCATTTTGCTTGTAGTTAGTTGACGACAAAATAATCACCCAACAGATACTACTACCATGTACATAATATGTGTTGAAATGGGATGTGACCACCTAGAGTTTTTTAGTTTTGGCTTTGCCTTCACTTTGGTGCATTTAGATCTTGGTTATGGACTGTCACTCTTGGTGAAATGATAAAACCCTAGCTTTATATTTTCAATATGACCTTTGGGAAAAATGGGTTAGTGGGTACATAGTGTCAAGATGACCTATAATGACCCTATTATCAAAAGGAGATACATGCATAACTAATAATTAAAAAAAGGGCCTTAAAATCATGTAGTTCACTCCTATGTGTTGGCTTTTATGTGAATCATGTAATGTGTAAAATAAGTACAATAATGACCTAACTTGTAAATTCATAAATATGACCTTATGATTCATCCTTTAGTAATTTAAACCTATATTTAGGTTATTAATTTTATTGATATTAGGATAGGGAAGAATACGATATATTTTGGTAATTGTAGTGCATTTAAAGTGATTTTTGAGTGTTTTTTTGGTCTGATTTCTAGGTATTCATAGGTTATGAATGAATTAGGGTTGATATTATATTTATACCAATCTTATCAGGATATAAATAACATTGAAACAATTAATCCAACCATTTTAATACATTTCATATAGAATTTAGATGACTTTAGGTCAATGGATGCTTGTGTTAGGTCAAGACAATAACATTAACATTATTGTATATCCCATACATTAGTGTCCAAGAAGAAGAAGAGTATGCATAGGATCAAAACTTACAGAGGTATAATATAAGTATATTCTAAGAATTTTGTGAAAGATGGGATGTGTATGTCATCAATATAGAGTTTTTCAAACTAAGAGATAGGTCAATGGGAAAAATATATAGTATATGTGAGGCTTATAAAATCAAGTATGTCTATAACTAAGAGGAACACCTAGGGTCATGAGTTTTTAAAGTGTATAAGACTAAGAAGTTATCTAATCACAAAATACCATATACATTTCCCCCAAATTAATTCTAATAATGAAATTTATAGTTTAAAGGAAAGGAAAAGTTACATGGGTGTGTATACACACCTTATCTTTACTTGAGTTGAATTTGAGTGCTTTATTAGAGTTAGATTTGAGTGATTTGTTGATGACTGACTTGTACCCAAGATCATGTTATAGTGTTTAATTAACACATATAATATGGTTCAAAAGTATTTGAGATATATTTAAATTGAAATATCAAGGTTTAAGACTAAACCTATGTGTCGACATAACCACCTTGATTACTGAAAAGTAATTTTTTTCAAAAGATGTATCATTGTAAGGGTCTAAAATTTATATTAGGATAAATATAGATAATAATTTGAAGTGAATATATTAGAGAGAGAGAGAGAGAGAGAGAGAGAGAGAGAGAGAGAGAGAGAGAGAGAGAGAGAGAGAGAGAGAGAGAGAGAGAGAGAGAGAGAGGCACATGTCCCCATATTTTGATAAAATTTGAGTTGCCACCTAAAAATTGATATTATCTCAACCATTCAACCTAATGATACTCAAAACCTAGTGATTTTATATGATATAGTCAAAACTAAAAACTTAGAAAGACCAAGTTATTTAATCACCCCAACCATGCCAAAATATGAACTAATTAGTATAGTAGATTGGCTCAAAACGACTAAAGTATGTAAAGGTATGTGGGGTATTACTATGTGAAATAGTTTTGGAATGTAAATTTGATTTTTATTTTGTAATATAAGGAACATTTTGTATAGCATATACACCTTATATTTTTTTCATGTTGAAACTATGTGCAAAAATGGTACCATGTATAGATTTATACCATAAATGTGTATTGTAATAATGTAACTATGTGATTTGGATAATTAAAAAAGTTTTGTGAGAATTGAGGAAATACTTACAAATAATTCCCCCACTATATATGGAGAAATATGAAATTTATATAAGTACCAATGTGGAGGACATGTTTCTAAAACATGGTTGCACTATAAACTAGAGATGATAAATACCAAATGTGGAGAACATGATTCCAAAGAATTCCCCCATATAATTATGTGAATTATAAGTACCATGTTGAATTAATATTGATATAATACTTCCAAAGTATACCCTCATTAAATATAAAACTATAAATGTGTGGAAGACATGTCCAAGTGACATTGCCCCATTGAATCTTTAAACTGGTGTAAGTACCATATAATGTGTGAATGTGGAGAACATGATTCCAAATAATATTACCAATTAATATGAGAAATATGTAAATATGGAATCCATGTCACCATGAAATTTTCCCACTAAATCTACAAACTGGTATAAGGATGACATACTATGTGATTATGGAGAACATAGTTCCAAAGCATGACCCCACTAAATCTGAGAATTGTGAAAATGTGGAAGCCATATAACCATGGCATTCCCAACTAATATGCCCCCTCCTTGAGGTGAGTTAAAAAATTACATGGTATTTATCTCACCTTAAAATTTTAATATAATTGTAAATCTATGAATGTAACCATGTAGCATATAGAAGGAAACATGTCTAGGTAATTATATCATTGAAGCACATAGAACTAATGTGATCACATGTAGGCCTAAAATGCTTGATAAATATCATGGAAAAATATACATAGTAACAATATAAGATAAATAATAAAATAATTACACACACAAAATCACTTAAAATTAAGTCAAAAATCATTGATCTAAGGAAACCACAAAAAAGGGGCATGCTCAAATGTCGTAAAATTGAATAGACATGACTTAGTCAAATGTTACAAAAGAAAGGAATGACATATGAAAATGTCCATATAATGTAATGAAATATTCAAATGTATAATAATTAAATCATCATAATAGGTGTCACATATAATGTAACATATTCAAATGCTTGTAGAAGTAATACAATAACAAGGAAAAAACACTCAAGGAAGTGTGTAAAGGAAAAACATAAGAAACCATTATAAACATGTCAAAGTGGCCCATGGATCATATGTGTTATAAGAAAAATCAATTACATAACATATATATTACCCTTTTTAATTTATAATCATGGATAATAGACATGTTTAATCACATATTTAAGCTCAAATATGATAATGTATAGTGATCATCGAATCATATAACCTATGTGTATCAAGATCATACAAGATGGATGCCCCTAATGTCATAGTGATGTGAGTAGAAGGAAGGACCAACACCCATAAGTGTATCATGTGTTTTTTTAGTCCTATGTATGTGTATTTAGGAGTAAATTTTATGTTATTCCTCAAAATGGAACTAAAACATAGATGCCAAGGAGCCAAGAGAACATGTAGGTGACAAAAATGTTTTGTGAATTTTTGTTTTCTTTGGTATTTTTAAGTTTTAAGAGTTAGAATCGAGGAATTCATCATCAAAAAAAGGTGTGGGACCATTTATAAAAACATTTTTTTATTTTTTTTTATAGAAATGGATTTCCTCTTCTTTAATATACTTGTCCAATGGCTTCCGTAAAGCTAATGGTGTGGGAAAATTATCATATCCATCATGTGGTATACAAATATTTCTTCCCATATCAAGAAAGGTAACACAAATATTTGTATTATACAATTTAGTTTTACATTAAACTAGTCAATTTTGTCCAATATTTAATTTTAAATGGAGGGCATGGTCTAGTTTCCATGTGGTTATGTTCACCACACATGTATTACAAACAATAGGTGATTGAATATACCTATATGATTGTAGCATTGATGGAGAGTATATGAGTTCATTTGTAGTATGTCCCAAGCATTTAAGGAATGTATTTACGCAATTACTATCCCACTTTTTCATATCAAATTGGAGATGGTGTAAATATACCTTGTCAATATTAGGAATAATAGTCAACTCTTCATGCTTTGGTCACTTTGAAAGATAGGAAGGATTTGGCCTTTTGAGAAGTTGTGAAGCTTCTACTGAATAATAAAAATTATTCACATGTCATATTTGAATTTGACCTCTATAAGGTTTGATCAATGATTTTAACTAAGAGGGGTAAATTGAGTAATAATAATCTACATCCTCTCTGTTATGGTTGTGTTCCCATTATCTAGATTCAGTGTTATTTTTTCTACAAGTGGATTGATCTTATATGTACTAGGACCTATGGGTTCAAACTAGTTATGTGAAAGGTGATCAAGTGGATCAAATTTTAGTGCACACTTTTTCTCATCTTTCATAGCATGAGTGGTTTCATCATCATTATCATAGTAATCAGAAACATACTCATGATTTTGGTTAGTATTGACCAATAAATGAAGCTTAAATGGAGCATCATATGGTTTTAATGGTTTATATAATAATGGTTATTTTTATTGATGTGCATTTATGTGAACTTCAATATCTGGTACCTTATTTATAATTGACTCGGCTAGTCCATAAGTGTTTATGTGCTCAATAGGTATGCCTTATTTAGGTGGTACCACTATAGGAATGCTTTCAATTTCAGATTGTATCTTTTTTTAAAAACTAAAAGGTTCATCATTGATGGGAATTATTAATAAAGTACCATCATGTATGAATTTTAAACATATGTGAAGTGTAGATGGGACAAGCTCCATTTAATGTATCTAAGGTCTACCCAAAAGCAAATTATAATGTAATGATTGAGACACTACTTGAAAAGAAGATGAAATAGTTTATGGTCCTAATGCAACATCCAAATTAATATTGACCAACTAGGGGACTATGTGAATTATCAAGCCCCTAGATATGCAAAATTTACATTTGAATTAGACTATTACTAATGCCCATGGTAGTTTAAAAATTAATACTATAAATGTTTAGGCCTGATCCATTATCAATGATCACCTTTTTGATGTCTTTATTTTATATTATCTCTTGTATGAACAAATGTAAATCTTGATCAATAATATCTTTAGATGGTAAGTCATTTGGATCAAAGGTAATAAATTTAGCATTACTTTTGAGATTTTTCATGATATCTTCAAAATAAGCATACTCAATAACATTTGTAACTTGAGTTTTATGCAATGTTTCATATGAAATGTCTTTATAACATTAGATTATTTTAGAAGTTCAAGTATTAAAATTTTATCATGTTTATTTATCAAATGGTAAATAAGGTCATATCACTTACATTTTATCAAAAGTTTAGGATTAGGAGGCAGCTACTATATATTAATATGTGGTAGTGTAGGTTGACCAACCTTACCTCTTCGAGTAATAACAACATGGACTAAATAATCCACTATATGTCATGGGGGAATAATGGGTGTGGGATGGTAAATATCACTCAAATAAGGTTTGGGTATAAAAAATGGTTGAGATCACACACTTTGGAGTCTAGATACCAGCTCTATAAGATTGCAATTGGACCTATGGTGAGATATTCAATGTTGTTTTATTTTTAACACTCTCTCATTATGCACCTGGATTTGTTGAATAGTTTTGAAAAGAAAATTAAATTAGGAAAACATAAAAAATATAAGGTTTTAAACCATGATATATTTGATAGATTTATCTATAGCAAACATGAATGTAACATTCATCAATTAGAGATATGGAAAAATAAAAGATATTAGAAAAACCCTACGTTGCCTAGGGTTTGATGTTTAAAGTTAGGGTTCACCAAATGACTAACCCTAATTTATATTAGAGTCTAAATTATTTGGTTATATATGCTTAAGGATATATAAATGATAGGACATGAGGGTGAATATTAGATCTATAACATGCCAATTAATGTGCAAAACTTAAATGTACCATATGTTAAATTTTTAATGTTGAGATAGGCTATTAATGGAAATTAAAACTATGATAGATATATAAATTAAATAAAATAAAGTACTTAGCTATTTTTTATTTTGATATAGTGTTATATCTAGTACAAGTAGGAATCATGTAGGAAGATAGTTTTAGATCAGTCATGTTATGCCCTTAACCTATATGGATATGTGTGGGTGACTTGTGGCTTACACACCCTCATATTATATATATTTTAGATAGATAGCAAGGTTTATGGGTCCCTCTCCAATTATCATATGATCTCAAAAAAACTATTTGGTATTGTTTAATGGACTAACCACTAAGGCATTAACCACCACTATCTTAAACAAAACATACTACCATAAGTATATTTAAATATTTAAATTTAATAATAGAAAACATACTATATAGGTAGGAAGACTATCATAACCTATATTATGCCTTATACCAAATGAAAAAACATTATATAAAATACCACCAACTCATCTATCATGATGACCTAGTCACCCCTAGGGTCATCATGAACTTGAACTATGCTTTAGACCTGCTTTTTATCTAGTACCTTAGAGCCTTAGCATTCCATCAATTCAAAATGAAGAATGTACCTTAAGAATAGAACCCACCTACATAAAATATCCATTAAACAACCCAAACATAGAAGAATTATATTTTATGTTTATTCTTGTGTTCCCCTAATACCTTCACCTTACCTTTTTCTCTACCCACCATAGGGGTACATGAAATTGTCTATAAAAAAATAAAGAACCAACCATTTGACCACCTACAACCTCACTAAAGTCCTACACATACCTCTCCATTTTGAAAGGAGAGGGGATAACATTTATTGTGAATTTGATAGAACCACTCCATTTTCTTCTCTTTACCTCTATTCCCTAGAATGTAATGCATCCACTTCTTCAACAAAATTTAACATGGTTAAAACCTAACCTATAAAACCCTAAAAATTAACATTGGAATAAATACAAGACCATCCATCCTCAAGAAAGGGATTTTGATAAAGGGTTCCTCCTACATTTTTCTATTTAAGATAAAAAAATTAACCCTTTACTCTAACCAAACAAAGAAAGCTCCAAATATTTTACCTTATCTTTGCCCGTAATAACCATAAGCAGATTGCCAACAAATAAGGTATCCAAGTATAAATTCACTTCACTCACAAATTTTATTCTAATAAATTATCCCCAATAATATTTTCAACTACCTATGTAACTTTGAAATATGGAGACCAAAACGCATTCAATAGATGCATCCTCAACACACCACCTATGAATCCCATCTACGTCAAATTAGCACTGCTAAAATATATAGTCCACATTAGGGTTTCTAATACTTCTAGTTCCATCATCTATATCTTAGAAGCTCCACTACCTAATATCATAATTCATTCTCCAGAGGAATCATAATGGATATAGTCTACCTTTAAGTATCTCACACACCCCAACTTGATTACAGATCAAATATTCATCATATAAATAACATCACCATCATAATAAGATTTGTCACCCTTTTACACATGCCTCAAGAGGAATAATAATCATAACTTCACCATTTATATCTCATCACAATCCACCCAACACTCTTTTTAGTTATCAACCCTTTCATTGTTTTGAAGAGCCCCAACTTCACCCCAGATTGTGACAAAATATTTTTTAGTTGCAATCCTTGGCCTTACGAAGAGAGTGAGCATGAATTATAATTTGAGAGTCACCATCTATTTATAAACACTCCACTCTAAACTCAAGAGATAACTCAATCCCTGACACCACTTCTTAAGCTTTTGATTCATTATAAGTTTTATCAAGGAGCTTGAAAGAATTGCTTGAATTAAAAAGAGACTACAATATTTTATCACACATCCTACTCATGATGCCCTAAGATTACCATGATAGGTTTTGTCAAAATTTAACATGAACCAACTTAAATTTATAGGATTCAAGAACATTAAAGATCTATTTTTATTTGTAGACTTATCTATTATTAATACATTAAAGGGAACACCTTCATATTATCTTGTAGTATTTATCTATGTTCTTATTATGGTCAGCCTATGAAATAACCTCAACTATGTAGAGTATATCTATGGGGTAGTGGTTAGTATTTTATCATCATATTGTGAATTTTGTTCATTTTGTATTATAGTGGATGTTGGTCCCTCAAAGTGGCTCAATCATAATATTCAAATATTTTTCTCTTTTGGAAATTATTATTGTGGATTTATTTATTCTACTCTAAATTCTATGATATATAATTCTATTATTTTGAATCGTCTAAGTAATTTAATTACTAGTGGTAATAGATCTTCACTTTGGGAAAGTTTATGTGATGCAATTTTTTTCTTAGGACTGACATCCTAGGCACGTGAAGGCCAAAAAAGCATAACTTGTGATCTGAGAGGAATGAATTTTTTTTCACTATAGTTTTATTTCTGTGCTTTTTTTACAAAAAAGAAAAAAAATTGAGTGAAAAAAATAAAATAAAATATAAGTCTAGAAATATTTTTTACCTTGTAAAAATTGGTAGTTTTTATATTATTCTTTTCAAAATGATTTCAACAATATATTCTATTGGTACACTTTTTTAGATTGAAAATTTTCACCCTTGTGCACATTAGTACTCATTCGATTCATCTTGTCAAGGTGATATAAATGGTATCATCTGTCAATTCATTCTTTTTAGGTCAAGACCCTCCTAGGGTTTGTGCATGGTAGGGCCTAACACTAATGGTTGTGGGAAAGGGAAAGAAATGCCTAAATATTCTCACAAAGACGACATAGAGTCAATGCGATAAAAAGAATTTATTTTACATTGAAGGCATCAATGAAGAGATGAAATTGATGAAGCTTGAAGGGAAGTTTTATAAGAACTTGACGATGAATCTAAATATTCTCAACCTTATATTTCCAGTCATGCAATTTTAGGCATTAGTACTCCTCAAAATATTAAGGTGGTGCATTTCCTAAAGAAATAAAAGGTGACTATGTTAATTGATTCTGGGAGTAAACATAACTTCATCAACAATAAGTTGGCTACTTGTTTGAATTACTTCATTTACCTAGCTCAAAAGTTTTAGGTTATAATTTTAGATGATGGCACAATCAACTGTCTTAGAAAATGCCATAGCATTAAGCTTTCTATGCAAGACTACATTCTAGATTCCCCTATATTTGTTATTCCCATGGAAGGAGATGACATTATTTTGGAATTTTAGTGGTGCACTACTTAGGGTACTATTGAGATGAATTTATATGAAATATTCATGAGGTTTCATTTAGAGGATAGGACATTTGAACTATGTGGATTACAAGCTAAATCTCGACCACTAGTTATTTCCCATTAAATGATGAAGATTCTTAGAAAAGGTACTTAAGGATTTATAGCAATTTTATTTTCCATATAGGTTCAACCAACCAAGGAGTCTACACATCCTAATTTGTAAAGGGTGTTGGATGTCCTTTAGGTTATTTTTAGTGACATACCAAAAGGATTTACTCTAAGTCATTCATATAATCATGCCACTAGGATCATTATAAGAAGTACGCCACCCAACATCAGATCTTATAGGGATCCCTCTGCCTAGAAGATTGAAATTAAAAATATGGTATATGATATGTTGGGGGTAGTAATCATATAACATATTCAAAGGAAATATTCCTCCTAACTGTTCATGGTATAGAGGAAGGATGATAGTTGGAGGATGTGCCCAGACTATATATAACTCAAAAAAATACACCATCAAAGATAATTTTAATATTATAGTAATTGATGATTTTCTATATGAATTGTATGCTGATGTCTATTTTACTAAGTTAGACCTTCATTATGGGTATCATTAGATTCACATTGATCAGGATGAAGACATACCTAAATTAGCTTTCAAAACTCACGAAGGACATTATTAATTTATGGTCATGCATGTGGCCTAAAAAATGCACCATCTACATTTTAGAGTTTAAAGAATAATATATTTTAGTCATTTTTGATAAATTTTGAATTAATGTTTTTTGATGATATCTTCATCTAAAATAAAAAATGGGAAGACCATTTGAAGCATGTGAAATAGGTACCTTTAGTTCTGAAGTAAAATTAACTTTATAGAAAACCTTCCAAATGTGATTTTGGTGTCCAAGAGGTGGAGTAATTTGGTCATATTTTTTCACATGGAGTGAAATTTGGTCCTAAAAAATCCAAACAATGATTAAGTGGCAGATTCCCAATACCCTTAAGAACCTTGGAGGATTTTTGGGGATAATTGGTTACTATCGTAGGTTTGTCAAAACTTATGGTAGCATTCCATCCCCACTCACCTCTTTATTTAATAAAAACTCCTTCCATTGGAGAGATCCAACTACCAAGGCAATTAAATAGTTAAAAATGGCTATGTGCACAATTCTAGTTTTGTTTACTCCTAATTTTTTTTAAAAAATTATTATGGAGTGTGAAACATCAGGATAGGGCATGGGGGTTGTAATTCTTCAATAAGGTAGAAAATTGGACATTAAAATTTTCCATCTGAAGGTAAAAAATAGGCTTAAAACAATCTATGAGAAAGAGATGATGACTATTCTCTATGTAGTGAAATAATGCAAACCTATTTTGATGGGTCATCAGCTTCAAGTAAAAATGGATCATGAGAGTCTTAAATATTTTTAGGAGCAATGATTTTCATATTAATTAAAACATAAATGGGTGAAAAATATGTTAGGATATGATTTTTAAATAATGTATAAGAAAGGAAAAGAGAATGTGGTGACAAATTCCCTCTCTCGAAAGGATGAATTAGTTGAGGCATTATTATGTGCCATGACCATGTGGCATAGATATTGGCTAGAGGAAGAAATATATGAATGGGAGAATGATAGTGATATTAAGGGTTTTATTCAAAATCTTTAGCAAGGTTCTGAGGAATCTAAAAAATTTAAATGTAAGGGGAACACATTATGGTATAAAGATAGATTATACCTTTGTAAGTATTTTCTCCTCAAATATAAAAATCTTTTGTAACTTCATGCCTCTCCATTTGGATGGAGGTCATTATATATATTTTTATTTTAAACATATCATATAATCAAGAAGGATTCATTTTAGGAAGGAATAAAGGATAATGTCTACAAATATGTGGTTGAATTCATGGTATGTCAACAAAATAAAAGCAAAGTGATTAATACCCTAGTTCTTTTGCAACCTTTATCTATACCTAGTCAACATTGGGATTAAATTTCCACCAATTCAATTATGGGGTTATAGTATTCTAAGGGTTAAAATGTTATCATGGTAGTTATGGATAGACTCACCAAGTATGATGTTTTTTCCTTATCACAATTTTTTATTGCTAGTAGATTAGCATCTTATTTTATCAATACAATTCATAAATTGCATAGTACTCCAAAGATCATTGTAAATGATCTAGATCCCATATTTATTATTAATTTTTGGGTTAATTAATTGAATATTTGGTAACCTAGTTGGCTCATAGCTTGTCCTATCCTCCTCAATCTGATGAATAAATAGAGGTAGTCAATAAATGTCTAGAAGGGTATCTTCATTATTTTATTTCTGAAAAATAAGACATATGGGTTCATTGGTTTCCACTTGATGAATGGTGGTATAAATTTTTTTTCCAAACTTCTTCCAAAATATATCTCTTTATATCATTGTATGGGTATCACCCCCATCTATTACTTTAGCTTTGATAGTGCATCCTAAGGTTTGAGTTATTGATGAACACATTCACCATCAACATCAAGTGATAGTCAATTTATGAGAGAATTTAACAATAGAAAAAAATATAATGATGCAATAAGAAGATAAAAACCTTTGTGAGTGGAATTTTTTTATAGGTGACTGGGTCTTTGTATATTTTCATCTATATAAGAAGATGTCTCTGAAAGAAAAAAATGATAACAATAAAAAATAATAATAACAAGTTATCATCAAAGTATTATGGCCCTTATCAAATCTTGTAGAAAATTGGTAGTATGACTTACAAGATAAAATTACATCCATCCACTCTCATACATCTAGTATTCCATGTATCTTACCTGAAGAAGGTAATTGGACAAAGTGTTTCTATATGTAATGGAAAATGCAATAGATTTTACAAATCAATTATCTCAGAAAAGTTAGATCCTACTTACACTTTCGATTGCAAATACATTAGATAATTAGGGTCATGACCAATATGGATCCACTATACCTATTTAAGGGATATCTTACCACAATGATATCACTAGGGAGGATTCCAAAGCCTCTAGTTAATTAAAACTATGGAATAAGCCTAACTAGGTCCTATGTTTTCATATTAACTATACTAATAACAAGTAAAGTAAAAAACTATTCTAGTTCTCACCAAAGCTTGTGGCACAACATGGGGGTTAGTAAACATGCATAATAAATTCCTATTTAATCTATGTATATGTAAAAACCTAATGCATGGAGAGATAAATACTATTTAAAATATGTTACTGATGTTACTTCTATCTACTAAAGAGAGGAGTAAACTTAGAGATACTTACTTAGAAGATGAACCTGTCGAGACTCAATATCTCCCTTGGTCAAAGGTGATTCACAAGAGGTTGTGTTTTTTAAAGTTCACTAAGAAAAGCCAAAGCATTTAATACTTGTCCATAATACTATATTATTCTCCAAGCAGAAATCCTAAGCTAAGATTCCTCTAAGAGTGGTGAAATGGATGTGTTTATATAGGTGAATCTAACCCTAAACCCTTCCAAAAGTTTCAACCAAAAATATCAACCTAGTTAACCTAATATTATAATTGGGAAAAAACATACTAAATAATTAACCATGTCAGTCATGGCTAACATAGCTATTAGTAGACTCTATCAATAATAATACAAAGTTGATGTTACTAACATAGCCATATAAACTACAGAAAAGGGGTTTAGGCTAGGTAAATGGATAATGAATATGGTAAATTAATTGAGGAGGGTGAAAAATAAGAGGAAAAGTTTAGGAGATCATTTTTAGGATCTGGTTGGATTGATAACAAGTAGAAATAATAGACAATAATCCTATGAATCACAAATGGTCTGCCCACACCTTTCCCAGTACACCTTTTAGGTCATGCACTCAGAGAGATTGAGACTCAATGAGTTAATACAAGATATAAATCATCAATATCTAATAAATATTGAAAATATTATGTGTATACATATGCCCCACATGAAGCTCATCATGTGTCACTTAGGTGCAACATGGGATGGTGCTTCAAAAAACAATATAGTAACACACAATATTGAGGCTAAAAAATTTGAAATATTTTAAATCATAAAATAAATGAAAGTAAATTACTAAAAAGGAACTAACTTAAAAATTAAATGTATGAATACTTTAAATTACCTTTATCATTGGATGGTTGTCTGTTGTGTTTTTAATTTTGATTGTGGATGATGCATAAACTATTTTTGATAAACCCAATGATAAAAAAGTAAAGAGAAAAAATAAACAAATGCAAGAAAGGTAAGATAATTATTGATGCTTTTTATCTTGAAATAACCCATTGAGTCTTAATATCTTTAAGTACATGCCCTAAGGGGTGCATCAAAAAAGGGGTGGATACATTATATAATTGGGGTCATGACCAATATGGATCCTACTTACACTTTTTATTGGGGATACATTAGATAATTATTTTCCTCTATTTCCACTTGTTATCAATCTAAGCATCTCCTAAAAATATTACCATAAGCTTATCATTCAATGATCACCTTTTTGATGCCTTTATTTTATATTGTCTCTTGTATGAACAAAGGTAAATCTTGATCAATAATATCTTTGGATGGTAAGTCATTTAGATCGAAGGTAATAAGTTTGGCATTACTTTTGAGATTTTTCATGATATCTTCAAAATAAGCATACTCAATAACTTTTGTAACTTGAGTTTCATACAATGTTTCATATGAAATGTCTTTATAAACATTAGATTATTTTAGAAGTTCAAGTATTAAAATTTTAGCATGTTTATTTCTCAATTGGTAAAGAAGGTCATATCACTTACATTTTATCAAAAGTTTAGGATTAGGAGGCATCTGTTATATATTAATATGTGGTAGTGTAGGTTGAGAAACCTTACCTCTTCGAGTAAAAACAAAATGGACTAAATAATCCACTATATTTCATGGGTGAATAATGGGTGTGGGATGGTAAATATCACTCAAATAAGGTTTGGGTATAACAAATGGTTGAGATCATGCACTTTGGAGTCTAGATACCAGCTCTATAACATTGTAATTGGACCTATGGCGAGATATTAAATGTTGTTTTATTTTTAACACTCTATCATTATGCACATGGATTTACTTAACAGTTTTGAAAATAAAAATAAATTAAGAAAACATAAAAACTATAAGGTATTAAACCATGAAATATTTCATAGATGTATCTAAGGCAAACATGATTGTAATATTCATCAATTAGAGATATGGAAAAACAAAATATATTAGAAAAACCCTACGTGGCCTAGGGTTTGATGTTTAAAGTTAGGGTTCACCAAATGGTCAACCCTAATTTATATTAGAGTCTAAATTATTTGGTTATATATGCTTAAGGATATAAAATGATAGGACAGGAGGGCGAATATTAGATCTATAACATGCCAATTAATGTGCAAAACTTAAATGTACCATATGTTCAATTTTTAATGTTGAGATAGGCTATTAATGGAAATTAAAACTATGATAGATATATAAATGACATAAAATAAAGTACTTAGCTATTTTTTATGTTGATATAGTGTTATATCTAGTACAAGTAGGAATCATGTAGGAAGATAGTTTTAGATCAGTCATGTTATACACTTAACCTATATGGAGATGTATGGGTGAGTTGTGGCTTACACACCCTCATATTATATATATTTTATATAGACATCATGGTTTATGTGCCCTTTCCTATTATCATATGATCTCAAAAAAACTATTTGGTTTAGTTTAATGGACTAACCACTAAGGCATTAACCACTACTATCTTAAACAAAACATACTACCATAAGTATATTTAAATATTTAAAATTAATAATAGAAAACATACTATATAGGTAGGAAGACTATCATAACATATATTATGCCTTATACCAAATGAAAAAACATTATATAAAATACCACCAACTCATCTATCATGATGACCTAGTCACCCCCAGGGTCATCATGAACTTGAACTATGCTTTAGACCTAATTTTTATCTAGTACCTTAGGGCCTTAGCATTCCATCAATTGAAAATTAGAATGTACCTTAAGAACAGAACCCACCTACATAAAATATCCATTCAACAACCCAAAAAAATAAGAATTCTATTTTATGTTTATTCTTGTGTTCCCCTAATACCTTCACCTTACCTTTTTCTCTACCCACCATAGAAGTACGTGAAAGTGTCTTTGAAAAAAACCAAGAAGCAACTATTTGACCACCTACAACCTCACTAGAGTCTTAAACACACCTCTCCATTTTGAAAACATAAGGAGAGGGGATAAAATTTATTGTGAATTTAGTAGAACCAATCCATATTCTTCTCTTTACCTTTATTCCCTAGAATATAATGCATCTGCTTCTTCAACAAAATTTAACATGGTTACAAACCTAACCTATAAAACCCTAAAAATTGACATTGGAATAAATATGAGACCATCCATCCTCAAGAAATGGATTTTGATAAATGGTTCCTCCTTCATTTTTCTATTTAAGATAAAAAATTAACCCTTTACTCTAACCAAACAAAAAAAGCTCCAAATATTTTACCTTGTCTTTGTTTGTAATAACCATAAGCAGATTGCCAACAAATAAGGTAGCCAAGTATAAATTCACTTCACTCACCTATTTTATTATAATAAATTATCCCCCAAAATATTTTCAACTGCCTATGTAACTTTCAAAGATGGAGACAAAAACACATTAAATAGATGCATCCTCAACACACCACCTATGAATCCCATCTACATCAAATTAGCACTGCTAAAATATATAGTCCACATTAGGGTTTCTAATACTTTTGGTTCCATTATCTACATATTAGAAGCTCCACTACTTAAAATCATAATTCATTCTCTAGAGGAATCACAATGGATATAGTCTACCTTTAAGGATCTCACACGCCCTAACTTGATTACGGATCAAATTTGCATCATATAAATAACATCACCATCATTATAAGATTTGTCACCCTTTCACACATGCCTCGAGAGGAATAATTATCATAACTTCACTATTTATATCTCATCACAATCCACCCAACACTCTTTTTAGTTATTAGCCCTTTCATTGTTTCGAAGAGCCCCAACTTCACCCCAGATTGTGACAAAATATTTTTTAGTTGCAAGCCTTGGCCTTACGAAGAGAAAAAGCATGAATTATAAGTTGAGAGTCACCCTCTATTTATAAACACTCCACTCTGCACTCAAGAGATAACTCAATCCCTGACACCACTTCTTAAGCTTTTGATTCATTATTATTTCTATCAAGGAGATTGAAAGAATTGCTTGAGTGAAAAAGACACTACAATATTTTATCACACATCCTACTCCTGATGCCCCAAGATTACCATGATAGGTTTTGTCAAGATTTAACTTGAACCAACCTAACTTTATAGGATTCTAGACCATTAAAGATTTATTTTTATTTGTAGACTTATCTATTATTGATGCTTTAATGGGAACACCTTCATATTATCTTGTAGTATTTATCTATGTTCTTATTATGGTCAGCGTATGAAATAACCTCAACTATGTAGAGTATATATATGGGGTAGTGGTTAGTATTTTATAATCATATTTTGAATTTTGTTCATTTTGTATTATAGTGGATGTTGGTCCCTCAAAGTGGCTCAAACATAATATTCAAATATTTTTCTCTTTTGGAAATTATTATTGTTGATTTCTTTATTCTACTCTAAATTCTATGATATATAATTCTATTATTTTGAATCATCTAAGTAATTTAATTACAAGTGGTAATAGAGCTTCACTTTGGGAAAGTTTATGTGGTGCAATTTTTTTGTTAGGAATGGCATCCTAAGCACCTAAAGGCCAAAAAAGCATAACTTTTGATCTAAGAGGAATGAATTTTTTTCAGTATAGTTTTATTTGTGTGTTTTTTTTACAAAAAAAGAAAAAATAAATTTTGAGTGAAAAAAATAAAATAAAATATAAGTCTAGAAATATTTTTTATCTTGTAAAAATTATTAATTGTTATATTATTCTTTTCAAGATGATTTCAACAATATATTCTATTGGTACACTTTTTTAGATTGAAAATTTTCACCCTTGTGCACATTAGTACTCATTGGATTCATCTTGTCAAGGTGATCTAAATGGTATCATCCATCAATTCATTCTTTTTAGGTGAAGACCCTCCTAGGGTTTGTGCATGGTAGGGCCTAACACTAATGGTTGTGGGAAAGGGAAAGAAATGCCTAAATATTCTCACAAAGACGACATAGAGTCATAAACTTATGATCCAATTATTTTGGAATAATGTCAACAACTTGAGTTAGAGTTGTAGGGTATGGCATGCATAAAGATGATCTTGATGCAGTAAAAGAGGACCTAATAGGGCTGAGAGGTGACCTGAGTAGATTTTGAGATCAATTAAAACAAATCACTAGGTAATTGGCCAAATTTTAAACTCAACAACTAAAAAATAACCATCCACCTCTTGATTTTGGTTGTTATCCTCCAAAAATTCCTAATGTTAAACATGGTATAGAGACATTGTTTCCAAAATTTTACCTACAAAAGTTTGATGGTAATGATCCACTCACATGGATTACTCAAATTGAAATTTTATTTACATCAAAATCCATATTTTCAAAAGGTGGTTATGGCCTCTATATATATGGAACTTGAGTAGTTTATTTGGTGTCACTATTTGTGTGTTCAAAATAAAAATAAGGGTCTCCTAGTTTCGTACTCTATATTTTCTGAAGAGATATAACTCTACTATCACAATAATATATCAAAAACCTACTACAACAAACTAGCCAATTTATTCCAAATTGTGATGGTAAAGGATTACATTCATGAATTTTAGAATCTCTGCTTATGTGTGGAAAACATCACTAAGGAAAATTTGAATGACCTATTTTTAGGAGGCCTCAAAGATATCATTCAATTCAAGTTTTTCATGTTTTATCCTAGTAATGTATCTAAATCCATACTAAGGGAACATCTCGCTAAGGAAAAAGGGTTGATCAAATAAATAAATTTCACTAATGTGCATGAACATACCTTGCTAAGACCATCATTTCCATAGCCTATCAGATTGACACCTTAACAAGTTGAATAAAAGAGTACAAAAGGTTTGTGTTTTAGATGAGAAAGAAAATGGAGAAAAGGACATCAATGCGATAAAAAGAATTTATTTTACATTAAAGGCATCAATGAAGAGATGAAAGTGATGAAGCTTGAAGGGAATTTTTTTAAGAACCTGAGGATGAATCTAAATATTCTCAACCTACTATTTCTAGTCATGCACTATTAGGCATTAGTACTCCTCAAAATATTAAGGTGGTGCATTTCCTAAAGAAATAGAAGGTGACTATCTTAATTGACTCTGGGAGTACACATAACTTCATCAACAATAAGTTGGCTACTTTTTTCAATTACTTCATTTACCCAGCTCAAAAATTTTAGGTTATAATTGCAGATGGTGTCACAATCAACTGTTCTAGAAAATGCCATAGCATTAAGCTTTCTATGCAAGACTACTTTCTGGATTCCCCTATGTTTGTTATTCCCATCGAAGGAGATGACATTATTTTGGAATTTCAGTGGCTCACCACTTTGGGTACTATTGAGATGAATTTATATGAAATATTCATGAGGTTCCATTTAGAGGATAAGACATTTGAACTATGTGGATTACAAGCTAAATCTCCACCACTAGTTATTTCCCATTAAATGATGAACATTCTTAGAAAAGGTACATAAGGATTTATGGCAATTTTATTTTCCATATATGTTCAACCAACCAAGGAGTCTACACATCCTAATTTGTAAATGTTGTTGGATGCCCTTTAGGTTATTTTTAGTGACATGCCAAAAGGATTTACTCTAAGTCACGCATATAATCATACCACTAGGATCATTATATGAAGTATGCCACCCAACATCAGATCTTATAGGGATCCCTATGCCTAGAAGATTGAAATTAAAAATATGGTATATGAAATGTTGGGGGTAGGAATCATCTAACATAATCAAAGTAAATATTCCTCCTTAGTGTTCATGGTATAGAGGAAGGGTGATATTTGGAAGATGTGCCCAGACTATATATAACTCAAAAAAATACACCATCAAATATAATTTTCATATTATAGTAATTGATGATTTTCTATATAAATTTTATGGTGATGTTTATTTTACTAAGTTAGACCTTCATTATGGGTATCATCAGATTCACATTGATCACGATGAAGACATACCTAAACTAGCTTTCAAAACTCACAAAGGACATTATTAATTTATGGTCATGCATGTGGCCTAAAAAATGCACCGTCTACATTTAAGAGTTTAAAGAATAATATTTTTTAGTCATTTTTGATAAATTTTGAATTAATATTTTTTGAAGATATCTTCATCTAAAATAAAAAATGGGAAGACCATTTGAAGCATGTGAAATAGGTACTTTTAGTTCTAAATTAAAATTAACTTTATAAAAAGCCTTCCAAATGTGATTTTGGTGTCCAAGAGGTGGAGTAATTTGGTCATATTTTTTCACATGAAGGAGTGAAATTTGGTCCCAAAAAATTTTAAAAATGATTAAGTGGTGGATTCCCAATACCCTTAAGAACCTTGGAGGTTTTTTGGGGATAATTGGTTACTATCATAGGTTTGTAAAAACTTATGGTAGCATTCCATCCCCACTGACCTCTTTATTTAATAAATACTCCTTCCATTGGAGAGATCCAACTACCAAGGCAATTGAATAGTTAAAAATGGCTATGTGCACAATTCTAGTTTTGGTTACTCCTAATTTTTTTCAAAAAATTATTATGGAGTGTGACACATTAGGATATGGAATGGGGATTGTAATCCTTCAATAAGGTAGACAATTGAACATTAAAAATTTCCATCTGAAGGTAGAAAAGAGGCTCAAAACAATCTATGAGAAAGAGATGATGGCTATTCTATATGTAGTGAAATAATGCAGACCTATTTTGATGGGTCATCACTTTCAAGTAAAAATGGATCATGATATTCTTAAATATTTTTTGGAGCAATGATTTTCATATTAATAAAAACATAAATGGGTGAAAAATATGTTAGGATATGATTTTGAAATAATTTATAAGGAAGGAAAAGAGAATGTGGTGACAGATGCCCTCTCTCGAAAGGATGAAATAGTTGAGGCATTGTTATGTGCCATGACCATGTGGCATGGAGATTGGCTAGAGGAAGCAAGATATGAATGGGAGAATGATAGTGATACCAAGGATTTGATTCAAAATCTTAAGCATGGTTCTGAGGAATCTAAAAAAATTAAATGCAAGGGGAACACATTATGGTATAAAGATGGATTATACCTTTGTAAGTATTCTCTCCTCAAACATAAAATTCTTCTGTAACTTCATGCCTCTCCATTTGGATGGAGGTCATTATATATTTTTTGAAACATATCATATAATCAAGAAGGATTTATTCTAGGAAGGAATCAAGGATAATGTCTACAAATATGTGGTTGAATTCATGGTCTGTCAACAAAATAAAGGCAAAGAGATTAATACCCTAGTTTTTTTGCAACCTTTATCCATACCTATTCAACATTGGGATGGGGTTTCCATTGATTTAATTATGGGGTTACAATATTCTAATGGTAAAAATGTTATCATGGTACTTATGGATAGACTCACCAAGTATGATCATTTTTCCTTATCACAATTTTTTATTGCTAGTAGATTAGCATCTTATTTTATCAATATAATTCTTAAATTGCATAGTACTCCAAAGATCATTGTAAATGATCGAGATCCCATATTTACTATTAATTTTTGGATTAATTAATTGAATATTTGGTAACCCAGTTGGCTCATAGCTTTTCCTATCATCCTCAATTTGATGAATAAATAGAGGTAGTCAATAAATGTCTAGAAGGGTATCTTCATTATTTTGTTTTTGACAAATAAGACATATGGGTTCATTGGTTTCCACTTGATGAATGGTGGTATGAAAATTATTTCCACACTTCTTCCAAAATGTATCCCTTTATAGCATTGTATGGGTATCACCCCCATCTATTACTTTAGCTTTGATAGTGCATCCTAAGGTTTGAGTTGTTGATGAACACATTCACCATCAACATTAGGTGATAGTCAATTTATGAGAGAATTTAACAATAGAAAAAAATATAATGAAGCAATAAGAAGATAAAAACCTTAGTTAGTGGAATTTTTTCATAGGTGATTGGGTCTTTGTATTTTTTCATCTATATAAGAATATGTCTCTGAAGCAAAAAAATGATAACAATAAAAAAAATAATAATAACAAGTTATCATCAAAGTATTATGGCCCTTATCAAATCATGTAGAAAATTCCTAATGTGACTTACAAGCTAAAATTACATTCATTCACTCTCATACATCTAGTATTCAATGTATCATACTTGAAGAAGGTAATTGGAAAAAGTGTTTCTATATGTAATGGAACATGCAATAGATTTTACAAATCAATTATCTTAGAGAAGTTAGATCCTACTTACACTTTTGATTGTAGATACATTAGATAATCAGGGTCATGACCAATATGGATCCTCTATACCTATGTAAGGGATATCTTAATACAATAATATCACTAGGGAGGATTCCAAAGCCTCTAGTTAAGTAAAACTATGGAATAACCCTAACTAGGTCTGATGTTTTCATATTAACTATACTAATAACAAGTAAAGTAAAATTCTATTCCAGTTCTTGCCAAAGCTTTTGGCACAACATGGGGGTTAGTAAACATGCATGAGAAATTCCTATTTAATCTATGTATATGTAAAAAGGTAATGCATGGAGAGATAAATAATATTTAAAATACGTTACTTATGTTACTTCTATCTACTAAAGAGAGGAGTAAACTTAGAGATACTTACTTAGAAGATGAACTTGTCGAGATTCAATATCTCCCTTGGTCAAAGGTGATTCACAAGAGGTTTTGTTTTTTAAAGATCACTAAGAAAGGCCAAAACATTAAATACTTCTCCATAATACTATATTTTTCTCCAAGTAGAAATCATAAGCTAAGATTCCTCAAGTAGAATGGTGGAAGAGCATATTATAAAGAAGCAAAAATGAATGATAACTCTTGTTATCTCTCTAAGAATGGTGAAATGGATGTGTTTATATAGGTGAATATAACCCTAAACCCTTCCAAAAGTTTCAACCAAAAATATCGACCTAGTCAACCAAATATTATAATTAGAAAAAAACATACTAAATAATGAACCATGTCAGTCATGGCTGACTTAGTTATTAGTAAACTTTATCAATAATAATACAAAGTTGATGTGGCTAACATAGCCATATAAACTACAAAATATGGGTTTAGGTTAGGTAAATGGCTAATGAATATGGTAAATGGATAGAGGAGGGTGAAAAATAAGAGGAAACATTTAAGGAAATGTTTTTAGGATCTGGTTGGATTGATAACAAGTAGAAATAATACACAATAATCCTATGAAGCACAAATGGTCTACCCACACCTTTCCTAGTATAGCCTTTAGGTCATGCACTTAGAGAGATTGAGACTCAATTATTTAATACAAGATATAAATCATCAATATTTCATAAATATTGAAAATATTATGTGTATACATATGCCCCACTTGAATCTCATCAGGTGTCACTTAGGTGCAACATGGGATGGTGATTCAAAAAAGAATATAGTAACACACAATATTGAGGCTAAAAAAGTTGAAATATTTCAAATCATAAAATAAATGAAAGTAAATTACTAAAAAGGAACTAAATTAAAAATTAAATGTGTGAATACCTTAAATTACTTTTATCATTGGATGGTTGTCTGTTGTGTTTGTAATTTTGATTGTGGAGGATGCATAGGTTGTTTTTAATAAACCCAAGGATAAATAATGAAAGAGAAAAAATAAACAAATGCAGGAGAGCTAAGATAATTATTGATGCTTTCTATCTTGAAATAACCCATTGAGTCTTAATATCTTTAAGTACATGCCCTAAGGGGTGCATCGGGAAAGGGGTGGATACATTAGATAATTGGGGTCATGACCAATATGGATCCTACTTACACTTTTGATTGGAGATACATTAGATAATTATTGTCCTTTATTTCCACTTGTTATGAATATAACCATATCCTAAAAATATTACCCTAAGCTTACAAATAACTCTTGCATCCTCCACAATCAAAAAATGTAAGTAGGACCCATATTGGTCATGACCCCAATTATCTAATGTATCCCCAATCAAAAGTGTAAGTAGGATCTATCTTCTCTAAGCTAGGATTGATTTTTAGAATCTATTGCATTTCCCATTGCATACATTCTAGTGAATCCAACCATTGTAGGTTTTAATTCACACTTTTCATTTCTATCATTCTATTATTTTTCTATATTTGTGATACTAGGTCAACCAAGCTAGTATAGTTCTAACTTCTAAGCATAGGTTTGACACACAATCATATAAAAATGAATCTATTATTTTTGTATAGGTATTCATCAAATAAAAATTATTGGATTGGAAAGGTCAATGAAATATTATTCTTCATTTATAGATAACAAACTAAATTGACAATGTCGACATAGTCTTCAAATCAACATCTAGAACAATAAACTAAGTCAAATAGGTCAACTTAGTTTTTTAGTCAGTATCTAGATTAAAAAATAAGTCAAAAAAGTTGACTAAATCTTCCAGTTAGTACCTAAGACAATAAACTAAGTCATGTAGGTCTACTTTGTCATCTTAATAGGCTTAAACAAATAGGGCTTCACAAAACTAGGTCAACTTAGTCAACTTAGTTTAGAGAACTTATAAGCAACATTCAAGGCACTTCAATAGGAAATTTATATTCGTAATCATCTTCCAACCCACCAAGGTTCTTGTCTTTCTATCTCTTTTAATTCATAACTTCATTACAATTATATTTTGTGTATGTTTTTAGCCTTCAAAACTATAATCCTCTAACAAACGAAGTCAACCTAGTTTACTTAGTTATGTAGCCTATCTTCTATATAAAAGACTAAGTTGACCTAGTTGACTTAATTATTAAAGACTCTTGATTCTATAGAACAGTAGCGACCAAGTTGAATCTATTCTGTATTATTTGCATATAATGTCATTTGAACTAAATTTTTATCATTCTTAATTTGGGAATTAATAACTATTTTTCTAGTAATTAACTCATACTTTCATTTTTAGCTATTTTCATGCTTAAAGTAGCTTACATAGTCTAATTAGGTGGTTTTTCAAATTTATAATTAGTTGCACTATTTTTTTTAATTTTTACACACACTACCAAATCACACAATATTTAAAACACATTTAATATTCATCTTCTCAAGGCCTACCTAATTGGATTTCATAACCAAAGGGAAAGTTGACCTAGTTTTCTATCAAAGTATAAACACGTGGTTAATGGTATTTATTGGCAAAGCACCCAAGACCATTATCATTAGAGGATTGTGAAGTGAGGGGGTAGGCCCCAATGCCAAGCTATACCATTACTAACACATATATCTTTCAATCTAAATGTCCTAATACTATCCATAGATTGTTTTCTAGTTCCCTGTTTTCAACTAACTTCCCTATCACACTTAAAATAAAACTTTACAATAATCTAACAACACTCAAGATGACCACTTAGCTAGTATTTACTTTTTAATTGATTACTTTCTCTCTAATCATTGTTTGTTATATTGCAAAAACTTTTATTGATTAGTGTTGGTTCAAGGTTTTGTGTTGTGTACCTCAATTAGATCATTCTCATGGATCTAATTGTTAGTGTGTTTGCTTTCACTTATTGTTTCAATTTAATTAAAAAAACTTTCCCTATTTTTACAAGACTAATTATGTTCAACATAATCTTTTCAGATTGTATTTTTCATTATCTATAATACTAAGTCAACCTGTTCAACCTAGTATTCCTTTCTTCCAATCATGTTACACTACTAAATTCACCTAGTTAACTCTCTATCCTTATCAGATTATGTTTCTCCCTATTTACAATACTAAATTGACCTAGTTAAACTTTGTATCTTATCTACCTCTTGAATTATAGTAAAAAGTTGACCTAGTTGACTCTATACTCTTTTGCCTTCTATCCAATAGTACTAATTCAACCTCATTGACTTTGTATTCTTCTATCTTCTATCAATTAGTAATAAGTTGACCTAGTTGACTATATACTCTTCTACTTTGTATCCATCGATACTAAGTCAACTTGGTTGAATATATAATATTATTACTACCCTTACTCTTTTATCTGGCTAAGTTAGTTCTTTATCCATACTTTCTCTTTATTCTTTCCTATATTTTGTTTCTTTTATCAAACATCCTGAAATCCTATATGAAAATCTTCTTGGACAACAAGAATCCATTTAAATACTATATGGGGTGCTCTTTCCTTCTTATCATTTCTCCCTCTTTGTATCTTTTGAGTCATCTTATGATTCCCACCCACGTATTCATACTCTGGGTCATCTTATGATGTCCATCCCTACATCTAGTTACCCATTGGTGCATCTTGTGATGCCAACTATTATTCTACATGGAATGATACCAAAATTATTCAACTTCAAGAAACCTTCCAAGACACATAGACTTGTCTCTCACATGCTCATCATTGATATAGTCATTAATTTAGATTCCTTTCCCTATTTTTATACTTTTTATATGCTATATATCTAACCCTTTTTACATGATACTTACATGGGTCTCACCCTCTGCAACAACTTCTCTCTTTTCACAAACCTTAGTCATTTTTTTGGTCATTTGGTTTCCACTTTTCTCCATGATTTTAATTTTAAAATTATGGATAGGACTTGGTCTTCCTCATTATTTACTTTTATCCTCTTTGTTTACATAGTTTTTACACACTTTTTCACACCCCTTGGGTTTCTCTTTGTGTGTAGTAATGTAAGACCATGGATAGGACCTGGCCTTCCTCACAAATACCATATTTTTATTATCTCATTTATTTTTCACCTTCTTCATACACCCCCTTGTGTTTCTCATTTATGATTTGTAGTGTAAAACCATGCATAGGACCTAGCCTTCCTCATAAAATCACCATTTTATGACTCCTTATCTAGACTGTATTTTACAATGGTTATGGGTTCTTGATATTTGTTATTAGCTTTATTTTTCACTTATTTTGATAAATGAAATTTAAAAAAATATATATGTTAGTGTGTTTTCCTCAATTTCCCTCACTATTATGATAAGGAATCACAATTTTCTATCATTGAATCCCTTTTTCACCCTTTATCATATTTTTTACAATTTGAATTAATTCAGATTTTTTCATGTCCCATACCTCTTTTTTTCCTTTCCTTTCACTCCACATTGGATAAAAAAATGTTTAAGTCAAGATCACATGTTAAATTCACTTGAATTTATGAAAATCTTAGACCCTGTGCTCTCTAGGTTCTCTCTCTTAGCAACCAAGTACCAAGTATTCAAATGAAATTCATCTTTGATACCCATGTTTAGTTTTCCAAATCCATATGGAGGAGGAATATAAAAATCTATAAAAAAAAAATTAAAATCCAAATCATTTGAAATAAAAAAAAATGATATGCAAAAGACAACATACAAATCTCAAAAGTTAAAATCATACAAAAAGATGTGATTATAAGCACATATCTTGTCTCTACTTGAAGCTTAAAATACACAGTTGGCCTCAAAATAAATTCAAGGTCTATTAGGATGTGGTAGGATAATATATTGGAATAGGATAATTTAATAAACTCTATGGTTCTACCTAATTTCTCACGTAAATACCCAATCTTCATAGTAAATTGATGACTCTATAAGGGGTCCTGAGGAATGGAGAACACATTGTGGGAAAGTAGGTACATTTTACTTATCATGCATATAGTCTTCATAAGATGATATACATATTTAATTTTTTGACCTAAGACTTGTGTGGCTAAGAGATGTTCTTTAGAGTCCTTAAGGTCGTAAACCCTCTTATTTTGACAAATCTAATTTGAATGTCTTGACTTCGATAAAGAGTTCCTCTACATTGGTTTTTCCTTCATTTTCCCATCCAATCATTTCATTTCTCCCCTTGATAGACAAATTGTTATTATAAATATGTTTTCCCTTCTATATTGTCCTCTTATTCACATATTAAAAACATGCTAACACTACATTGTTTCAGTTTTATCTATCCTTAGAGCAAAATAATATGTTTGAGAAACTACGGATTGTTATATTTACACCATGGTTCTACATTTCTAGGTATGCCATGATTTCTTTTACCATTTGTCACTATTGTACTACCCCTTTTTTATACAATTGAGTCCATTTATACTTTCATGTACTTTTCCCATTGTTGAGTGAGGTTGGATTATTACTCCTCACTCATTAATGTTGTTTTCCCTTTTATGCACCTTTCTTCATTGATGATTGAGTATGTATTATTACTATTCACTCATTAATGTTGTTTTACCATTTTTATTGCCCATCTTTTTTTAATTAAGGATTTTTACTAGGTTTACATTGATATTTGATTACCATCCTTTTTGACATGTATTCTTGGTTTGACTCGGTGAATTTTCCTTTCTTACTTAAGGTTTACTTGCTATATTTTTTTAGTCTTTAGTAGCCTAGGATTTTTGATTACCTGATTTACTCTCAATATTAACTTGGTCAATGATTTTGTGATGAGAAAATTGATGGCATTCTGAGGTACAATGGTGCGAGCTAGGGCCTACATGCCCTAGCTTGCTGGTTGTGCCTATTGTTAGAGCACGTCAGTGGAAGGATTTGGCTCACAGGGGGTGTTCACTATGTGCATATGGGGATGGAGGGGGTTGGATAGGGGTTTTACCCCTTTTTTTGTGGTTGGGTGCATTCCTAGCCACCGCTTGGTGCATGGGTTGCTTGGACGACGTGGGAGTGGCGATTGGGGCATTTGAGTGGACTGCCTTGCCTCTATCCCTTTTTCATTTGGTGCTTTAGCACATACAACCATGGGGAATCAGGGTTTTGCCTCTTCTCTAGATTTGGAGATGGTAGATCTAGCCTCTTTGAAGCAAGCTAGTAATAAGGATTAGACTGAGTTTCCTCTTTTTGGAGAAGGTACCTCCTTGTCTAAAGGGGTGTTTTAAATCAAAAAAGTAAATGGATGTTTGGAGAGATCGGAAGATAGACTAGTTTTGGTTATTCAACCTAAGTAGGTTTTAGAGGATGTTGATTACTGGTGTAAATTATGTTCTTATTTGCAAATTTTTGGGCCTTCATCTTTCTCTTCCTATGTTTGAATCCTAGGCATGTCGGGTTTGGAACCCTAAGGGAGATATGGAGATTCTTTTAGCAACTAATAACTATTTCTTGGTTATTTTTTCAAGCATGTCAGACAGGAATAGGGCTTTTGAAGGTGGTCCATATTTCTTTAACCAGGCTGGGCTCTTTATCAAGCCTTGGTATATGGGTTTCAACTCTGCTGAAGAGATCCCTTTGTGGGTACCTATTTGGGTTCATTTTTGGAGGCTTCCATTGGAATTCTGGAGGGAAGATATCCTCCACTCAATCTCTTTGCTTCTTGGGAAACCTATTGGATCAGCTTCACAGACTAAAGATCATAAGGTAATTTCTTTTGCTTGTATTTATGTTGAAGTTGATTTGAATAATCCATTACCAGACTCTATGGAAATTTTCTTGGGTTCTTCCTCCTGGATCCAATAGATAGATTATGAAACCCTTCCATTCAAATGCAAAATTTGCCATGAATATGGTTATCTACACCGCAGATGTCCTAGACTAAAATCCTCCCCCTTGTCTACCTCTGAACCTCTTAGGATGGACAAGGGGAAAGCTCTAGTGTTTGATGGTCTTGTTGATAAGGAGGGATTTATCCTAGTTAAATCCCATAATAAAGGCAAAGGCAAGAAGAGAACCTGGATGGATAGATAAAATGATGGCACATTCAATAGGTTTGAGGTTCTTGATAGCATAATCCAAGAAGATGGTATGCCAGTTGAGTTTTATTTTGAGGTTAAGGGTCAGGTAGAGAATTAAGAGGTGGAAGAAATGAAGGAGGAGCTGATTTTATTATTAGGGGTTCAACAGGTCTGTCAGCCAATTTTAGACTTGCCTTCTCTACTTCAGAGTATTAGTGGCCATCAGGAATCACATATTTTTTTGGGTATTGCTGGGTTGGCCCCCTCTCCCCAAGGTATGAAGGAATACATGGATCCTATGAAGGTTGCTAAGGCTTCTCCTACCTTAGGCTTGTAACAAAAATCTTTTAAAAAGGGGCCTCTAGATAAACAGTCAAAGAGCAGAAGGAAGACTGATCAAGAGAAGGTTAAGATTATGGGTGATACTTTGGTTGAGTCTGGATCTATGAAACCCATTGATTCCCACTTCTCCCAGCCCCCTAAATGATAGTTTTATTAAGGAATGTAAGGGGGTTGAATAGCATCCCTAGACAAAAGGCTGTTCACAAATTAATTGAGTCTCAGGATCTGGATGTGGTCTTTATGTAGGAAACCAAGCTTTCAGTGGATGGTTTGAATAATTTTACTCAACGTATCTAGCCCCAAGGCTACTAGTAGTGGGTGGGGGTGTTGGGCAGTTCTAGGGGGGTGGCTTGCTTCTAGAACTTGAGGAATGTCTCCCCCTTATGGTGGGTTTTTAGTCGGGCTTCCATCTCTATGGTCGCCTCCAATTTTGAAACTGGTGAAAGATGTCATTTCTCCAATGTTTATGCTCCTACTGATCTCATAGGTAAGACACATCTTTGGGACCATATCAATTTTGTCTGGTCTCTAGACTTATTTCTCTCATGGATTTTGGATGGTGACTTTAATGTTGTTATTAATATGAATGAAAAACAAGGAGGGTTAGCCAGGCTTGATCCTTCTTCTCTTTTGCTTAGAGATAATATCAATTTCCTTAACCTTGTTGATGTGAAGCCAATCAATGAAGTTTTTACTTGAAATAACAAGAGGTGTGGTGATGAGGCCATCTTAGAATGGCTCGATAGATTTTTGATTTCCTATTATTGGATGAGCAACAGGTGGACTACCAGCTTTAAAATCTTAGAGTGGAGGGGATCTGATCATTAGCCTATCAAACTCTGTGTCTCCTCTTATGGGGTCACTAAAAATCCTTCTTTCAAATTTTAATTGATGTGGTTACGGGATCAATCTCTTTAAGATCTTGTGCTAGATTAGTGGTATGAAGGATTTCCTGCCCATGGGAGGGCCATGTACACTTTTAGTAAATAGCTCGAACATGTGAATTATAGGCTTGAAAGGTGGAATAAATAATGTTTTGGGAACCTGCATGCTCAGAAGCTTGTTGTGTAGTCCAAACTAGATAGTGTCACTCATTAAATTTGTGACCATGGGCTGTCCTCTAACCTTTTGAATGCTAAGTCCTTGGCCCTTAGGGGCTTAGAAGAGTGAGAGCTTTGAGAATAGATTTTATAGAAGCAAAAATCTCATATTGATTGGCTTCAATAGGGGGACATGAATATGGATTTTTTTCATAACTTGGTTAAGGCCCATATGTAGGGGAACTCAATCCCTACTCTTGTCTTGAGTGATGGGATGCAGCTCTCTTCTTGTGGTGAAATTTCTAGGGAAGTTGTCAACTATTTTTCCAATCTTCTTACTAGGGAGGATATTACTGTTAGATCTGAGGAGAGGGCTATTTTGGATTGTATTCCTTGCCTATTCTCAGATGAGATGAATGGGGCTCTTTTGTGTCCAATCTTGTTACCTAAATTGGAGAAAGTTTTGTTTAGTATGAAAAAAGGCAAAGCTCCTGGTCTAAATGGATTTTTGATTGAGTTCTTTCAAGAATTTTGGTATATAATAAAGTCTGATCTCCTTGAGGTGGTTCAGGAATCTCTCATGAATAAATAAATTCTTAAGCCTTTAAATTCTACTTTTCTAGCTCTCATACCTAAGAAGGAGGGGGCTAATCAGATGGATCATTTCAGGCCTATTGCTTTATGCAATGTTGTCTACAAGATCATCACCAAGTTGACTACTGAGAGACTCAAACCTCTCCTTGGTACTTTGATTTTTTTTGAGCAGGGAGGCTTTATGGAAGGGAGACAAATCTTGGATGGTGTCATTATTGCTACGAAGGTTATCCACTCTATGGCTTCTTCTAAGGAGAAGGTGATGTTCATTAAGCTTGACATGGCTAAAACTTATGATTAGGTGAGATGGGAGTTCCTTCAGAATATTCTCTTGGCCTTTGGCTTTACAAAGGAATGGGTGTGTTGGGTTCTCAGTTGCGTGACCTCATCTTTATTCTCTATTCTCATCAATGGGGAACCTTTAGATTGGTTTAGTGCTTCTCAGGGACTTTGGCAAGGGGACTCTCTATCCCCCTATCTTTTCATTATCATGGTAGAGGGTCTTGGTAGATTTATTAAATCTCAGGTGCGGTAGGGTCTTATTCACAACTAGAATGGGAACAAAGATCTGCCTCCCTGTTCTCATCTTCAATTTGTGGATGACACTGGACTGATGGGCTTGGCTAGAATTAGTGAGGTAGTGAATTTCAGGAGAACTTTAGACATCTACTTGAAAGCTTCTAGTTAGAGTATTAATGGTGATAAATCTTCCATTTATTTCTTTCATATTCCTTGACTCATTCAGAATAAGATTGCCAGGATTCTTAGATTTTAAATTGGCTCTCGTCGCCTGATGTACCTAGGGATTCTTTTGGCTCTGTGATCTCAATGTAGAGATTTTTGGCAGGGGATTTTGGATAAGTTTCAGAGTAAGATTAGTCATTGGACTTACAAATGGCTTTCTTATGCTGGTAGAGAGATCCTTCTAAAAGTTGTGGTGCAGTCTCTCCCTATTTATAGGTGTTATGTGTAGATTCCTCTTACCTCCTTTGTGAGGGATTTTGATGCTCTTTCTCGACAATTACTTTGGTTGAGAAACCTCCTTTCCTCAAAGTAGAGTTTAGTCAAGTGGGTGTTTGTCTATACGTCGAAGCATGTTGGTGGCCTAGGCCTTAGGTTTGTGGCTCTTGTGGTCACGACTTTGGTAGCTAAGCTGTACTGGAGATGGTGCAATAACTAGGATTAGGATTGGGTCAAGATTCTTGCTTTCAAATATGTTCTTGGTGTTGAGAGCCAAGATGTGCCACAAAGTACATTGTTGGGCGAAGGTTCTTGCATTCGAGATACTCTTAAGGAGGGAGCTCAGCTTGTTTAGAATGGGCTCTTCTTGATCTGTAATAGTGGCTCTGAGGTCCTTTTTTGGCTAGACTCTTGGGATGGTCACCCTCCCATTTTTTCTAGTTTCCCTTAACTTATGCCTCTTTGCCAGTTGTTCTCTAATGCTAGTTGGATTAAGGTAGAGTATTTTAAAATAGTTAAGCGTAGTGGTCAACTGGAGGTGTCTTGCTGGAAGGATTTGTAGGAGTGTTATGAGGGTGGTTCTGATGAGGATCATGCTACTTTGTGTAAGGTATTGAAGGGTAGGCTCTACAACTCTCTGAATGAGAGGGACAAGTTAGCTTGGAGTCCTAGCCCAAAAGGTAATTATATTGTTGCTCAAGGTTATGCTATGTTGGATAGGAATTTACATGGCCCTACTGAGGTGCCATGGTGGAGGAAGGTTTGGAACAACTTTTCTTGGCCCAAGTGTAACTTATTTTTATGGTTGGTTTCCTAGATAAAATGTCTAACTTGGGATAATCTTCACAAATAGGGGTTTCAAGGACCTTCCATTTGTTTTCTTTGTATGTGCAGTGAAGAATGTTCTTCCTACTTGTTCTTTCATTTCCCCTTTTCTCATGAGATTTGGCACAGGTGGTGGGAGACTTGGCATCATGGTTGCATTCATGCTTCCTCTCTTATTGAGTTTTGGGAGAGCTTGGGCAAGCCTCTGGTGAAGACGCCTTTTATCCAAGTGGCCTGGACTATTGGGCCTACTTTCATTCTTTGGAACCTTTGGCTGGAACAGAACTGCAAGATTTTTTGTGATTCCATGTTAGATAGTGGTCAACTATGGATGAAGATTATAAGTAGGATTCAGGAGACTATCTCTGCTAAATGTGATGTGTCTAAAAGTATTGATCCTAGGGATGTTGTGGTTGTGCGGGATCTGAGCCTAGGTGTTAATAGTAGGAGTTACACTGCTGGTATTATGCCCCATCGTGTCAAGAAATGGGTCTATCATGATGGAAAGTGGGTGCCTCCTCCAGATGGGGTCCTAAAGATTAATACTAATGGATCTTCTCGTGAGAAGCGTGGGCATGCTGGTATTGGGGGTATTGGTAGAAGTAAAGATGGTGATGTTTTTTGCTTCTCTGTCTTCAAGGGGCATTACTCTAATAACCTGATGGAGGCCCTTGTTGTTGAGTGGGGTTGTTCTCTTAGCTAGAGGAGGATTATTTATGAGTCTGACTCTCAGATTGTTGTGGATATGTTGAACAATTAGAGACTGGATAGTGTTAGTTGGCATTTAGCTTCGATGGTCAGACAAATTTTAAGTGTTTGCAGTTCCTTGGAATTTGTCTCTTTCTGTCACATACCTAGAGAATGGAATAGTGTGGCTGATTGCTTGGCAAAGTGGGCCTCGGAGAAAGGGGATGGTTGGGATATCAGTGGTAGGGATGAGTTGCCTCCTAATTATCTAGGTATTTTGGAGATAATTCTACTGGAAGATAGAACTATGTAGTGTTGATATTTGGTTTGTTGATAGTTATTCTTTTTATTGAGCCTGTGGCTTTTGCCTTGTATCTCGTTTTGGATTGAATCAAATTTTATCCCCTTCTTTATATATATATATATATATATATATATTAACTTGGTCATTTGGTATAAAATATCACTTGTCACCCTATCTTGCAAAATTCCCATGTGCATCCCATCCACATAGCACTAGTTATCTTGACTTTCTTGTATTTGTTTGTTTTTGCTCTTTAGTTTTGTATCCTTATGTTTGTTGAAAGTAGTCTTTGCACCCTCCATGATTATAACTACAAACACAATAGACAACCATCTAATGATAAAGGTAAGTCAAGGTATGCATACATTTAATTTTTTAGTTATTTCCCTTTCAGTCATTTATTTTTAGTTATTTTATTCTTTAAAATACTGCAACTTTTTTTTATCCTAAGTGTTATGTGTTACTATGTTATTTATTGAAGCATCATACCCTATTTCACTTGAGTGAGATGTGATAAGCTTCAAGTGGGACATATATATACACATAATATTTTCAATCTTTATCAATTATTGATGCTTTCTATCTTGAAAGAATCCATTGATTTTCAATCTCTTTGAGTGCATGCCCTGATGGGTGTATCACGAAAGGGGTGGGAAGACTATTTGTGCTTCACATGATTGTTATCTTTTAATTCTATTTGTTACCAATCCAACTAGCTCCTAAAAATATTTCCCTAATCTGTAATATACCTAGATAGGGGTATAATAGTGTAATTATAGAATAATGAATAATCCCACATGCATTATAATGAGGAGTAGTGTAGGTAAAAATTAATATAAATAAAGGGGCATATGATGTTATAGTTCATTGAAGAAGAAATATTTTAATTGAGATTTCTCAAAGTATGTATCCCCCTCAAAGAGGGCAATGATTCAGAGTTGTTCCTTTCATAATAATAATTTCTATATGTGTTTAATCAATGTTTTAGATAAATTTATGAGTATTGGATTATTATTATTTCAATTTTGAGTAAAAGGTTCCTATAATTAGTATCAGAATGCTTTGCAGGGCCATTTTTATGATCATGATTTTTATTATAGGTACATTTGGGAGCTTCATGAAGCAAGTCTACGAAGTGCATATTTTCATTTTTTATTTTCAAAACACCCAACTATTATTCTTCAAACTATTTTTAAATGGTAACGAATTGAGCCAATAGTTTTCTAGGTTTTGTGATCCTTTGTCTTATATTTGCATAAAAATTTTAAGTTTTGAATTTCATTTTATATTTTAAAAGTTGTCGCATTTTTAGTGACTACTATTTTGTAAATAAATAATAATAAAAAGTCATGAAGCCTTCTATTTTATCTAGAGAAATGCATTCATCAAATAATATTCATGTTATTTTTGATAGAATTGAACTTCATTTCTATATAACCACAAAGTATGATGAATAAATTAATGCATGGTTAAATTGAGAACATAACTATAATGAATGGTATGTGGATTCATTTCCTATAATTGAAGAATAAGAAGTAGAAATAACTACATGGATAGAATTAGAGGACATTTACAAAGTATGGAATGAAGATCTCCTTCACTTGGATGAGGGTGATTTTGATCTTCTATTCATTGAGTCTTCCATACATATGTTATAAACTTCTTTTCTTCTTACTTCTAATGATCTCCACAATTCACTGAATTCTTTGGTGGGGATAGATACTTCAACAAAAATGTATGTCAATATTAATGCTAAAGGGCATGGCATGTATCCTAAATTAGTTCATCAGGTAGACTATTTTGAGCACCCTTACTCTCACTTTGAAGTGATGATCATCATGTTTTAAGTTGCACTTCAATCTTTAGTTACCCTTACTCTCACTTTGAAGTGATGGTCATCACATAAAAAGAAGAAGAAAAAGCAAAAACGGATGCATAGACTAGCTTCTATCTAGTCTTCAACTTATTTTAATATGTATGGTTAAACTTTAATTTGGTCATCTTCCTAGTTTTTATCATGTTTCAGGGGAAAAACATATCTAAGGGGGATGGAATGTAATGTACCTAAATAGGGGTAGAATATTATAATTATAGAATAGTGAATAATCCCACATGCATTAGAATGAGGAATAGGGTAGGTAAGAGATAATATAAATAAATGGGCATATGATGTTGTAGATCATTAAAAAAGAAATATTATAATTGAGATTACTCAAAGGAGGTATCTCCCTTGATGAGACCAATAATTCTAAGTTGTTTTATTTATAAAAAGAATTAGTGTTTGTGTGTAATCAGTGTTTTAGGTCAATATATGAGTATTGGATTATTATTGTATCAATTTTGAGTAAAAGGTTCCTATTATAATCTTTGTCTCTTATTTTGCACCGTCATCTAGTCATTTGCTATCCTCATTAGCCCTTTCCCTAACCTAAACTCATTTTTGGTATTTTACATGACTATGTTAGCCACATCAAACTTGTATTGTTATTGATAGAGCTTATTAAGAACAAAGTTAGCCATGGCTAACATAGTTCATTATCTAGTATGTTTTTTGTCAATTACAATACTAGGTCGACTGGTTCAACCTTATCAGCCAAAATTTTTGGAAGGGTTTAGGGTTAGATTAGCCTATATAAATACATCCATTTCACCATTATTAGAGAGACAACAAGAGTTATTATTAATTTATGCTTCTTTACAATTTGATCTTTCATCATTCTACTTGAGTAGTCTTAGCTTAGGCTTTTTACTTGGATAAGAATCTAGCCTTATGGATAAGTCTTAGATGTTTTGGACTTTCTTAGTGATTTTTACAAATGAAAACAACCTCTTAGGAAACACTTTTGTCTAAGAGAGATATTGAATCTCATGGGCTCGGCTTCCAGGTAAGTATCTCTAATTTTTCTCTTCTTTTTAGTAGATAAAAGCAGTATAAGTAATGACTTTTGAATAATATTGATCTCTCCATGAATCAGGGTTTTACCTATGTATATAATATTAAAAGTATTGTATGATTTTATATTTTTATGTTTACTAATACCCACTTTTTACCATAAGCTTTAGTGAGAACTAGATTAGATTTTTGGTTTACTCGTTATTAGTATAGTGAATATGAAAACCTTTAACCTAGTTAGGGTTATTTAATAGTTTTGCTTTAATGGAGGCTTTGAAATCCTCACTATTGATATTATAATGGTAAAATATATCTTTTCTAGGTCTAGCATATCCATATTGGTCATAAACCTGATTATCTAATGTATCCTCAATCACAAGTGTAAGCAGGATCTATCTTCTTTGAGTTAAGATTGATTTATAGAATCTATTACATTTCCCATTTCATATATTTTCTAGTAAAACTGAGTTACCTAAATTGAATGAATAATTTCAAGTTATTATGGATCCTAAATAGATACTTCACATGTGTACTAATTAACTATATACTAGAGCCATTAAGGAGTATTTGATCAAATGGATTAGCCTATATTCTGAAGATGTAATGCTACACCTTTAACCATGGGCATGTCTAGGGATATGTGTAGTCAACTTGTGGATTGAATAACCCTTTTGCATATTATTTTAAATTTATTTATGAATTCATATACTTATTAGGTTGACCTATGGGTGGCACTTGGCTTTGTTAGACTATATATAGGAGATAGGGCTAGTTACTCATCATCATATTTGAGTATTCATTCTTATTGCAAGCATTTGAGATATTTATTCCTCAAAGTGACTTATCTATTATTTATATTTTATTCTATATTTCCAAATAATTGTGATATACTATTATATATCTACTTATTTGGTGAATTAAGTATCAGATAGTTGATTTGGGCCATAATCAAGTCAAAATCCCTATATATATATATATATATATATATATATATATATATATATATATATATATATATATATATATATATATATATATATATCAAAAGGGTGCTAATTTATATAAAATTTTATTACTTGAGTTTTGAAATAATTCAATTAAGTTTCCATTAAAATTTTATCTCATTTAGATCTATTTTTCAAAAGTTATCACCATTTTAGTTCTTTTCATAAATTTACTCCATAAATTGTAATTTGTATAATTTTTCAATTTTTTTATATTTGTAGACACCTTGGAAAAAATTAGTTTGGGCATATGCTTTTATATTTTTGATTTAAGGCCTAAATATTTAAAAAACTTAGTGGTTAAAGTTGGGTCAATAAGGCAAAATAAGGTTCACCATCAAGCCTTTGTATGCCTAGTCCTAACACTTGTGGATGGGGGAAATGACAAGAAACTACTAAAACTCATTTAAGAGATGACATGGAGTTTGAATCATCTGATATGATTTTTTAAATCTATTCAAATCTACATGGCCTAATGTAGAATGATGTGCATGTCCAAACTCAAATATCAACAATGTAAGGTGAACTTAATAACATGAGCAATCAGCTGCATAAAATCACAACACAATTGGATACCATGTCATCTCATTCAGTACTCAACAACCCTCCACTTTTTTCTTTTGGTCCTCCTCCTCTCAATACTAACATCGTTAAAGGGGTAAAATTGATGTTGTTAAAGGTAGACTTGTATAAGTTTGATGGTAAAGATCCACTCACTTGGATCATTCAAATTGAAAATTAGTTTGATTTACACCAAATTCCTATATCTCAAAAGGTGGTTGCGGCACCTTTGTATCTAAAACTTGAGCCATTCATTTGGTATTATTGGTTTTGTGCTCAAAATAAGAAAACTAGTGCTCCTATTACATGGTCAATATTTTCTGATGAACTGATGTCTCATTATCAAGATAATGTTTTTGAAAACTAATTTAACCAATTAGCCAAACTATGACAAATAGGAATAGTGAAGGATTATATTCATCAATTTCAAATTATATCCTTATGTGTGGAGGATATCATCGAGCAAATTGACTAACCATTTTTTGGGTAGACTAAAAGATAGTATTCAATTGTAGGTTCATATGTTTAACCCTATAAATATATCTAAAGCTATACCAAGGGCATGTTTGGTAAAATAAAAAGAGATGATCAAATGTCATCCTTTCACTACTAGTCAAGAACGCACCTTATCAACTCCATCATGACCTCAACCTACTAAATTGAAATTACAATAAATTGAGGAGAAGAATGCCAAATGGTTGTGTTATGGTTGTGATATAAAATGGAGCAAAGGTCATCGATGTGTTGAAAATAAGTTATTTTACATTGCAGGGCCTAACAAGGATAAAGAAGATGAGGAGGCATTTTTTTAGAGTTTTGAAAGACCTAATGATGAATTTATAGATTCTCAACCTACTATCTCCAGCCATGCCCTTGCATGTATTTCTACTCCTTAGACTCTTAAGGTGGGGGGTTTTATTAAGAAATAAAAGGTCACAATGTTGATTGACTCAACTAGTACACATGATTTATTCAATAGTAAGTTGGTTGCTCATTTGAATTCTTTCATCTATCCAACCCTAGAATTTTAAGTCATGATTGCATATAGTGGTATAGCTAATTGTTCTAGAAAATGCCATAGTATTAAGCTAGCAATGAAGGACTATTTCCTAGATTCTCTTAAGCTTGATATTCCTATGGGCAAGACTAACATTGTTTTGGGAGTACAATGGCTTACCACATTGAGTACTATTGAGATGAATTTCTATGAACTATTCATGCATTTCTATTCTAAAGTCAAGCTAGTGGAACTACAAGGATTAAGATTTAAATCTCTAGAAATGGTAGCTCACATCAGATGACCAAGATGCTGAGAAAAGGTGCTAAAGGATTTATGGCATGCTTGTTTTCCATTGATATTCAACAAACTAAGGAGTCTATGCATCATGAGTTACAATAAATATTGGATGATCATTTGGTTATTTTTGGACCCATGCCAAAAGGTCTTCTTCCTATTCATACTCATGATTATTCCATCATACTCATTCCTAGAAGTATACCACCCAACATCAGACCATACAAATATCCTTTTGATGAGAAGAGTGAAATTGAAAAAATGGTACAAGATTTTTTGGAGTTAGTTACCATTAACCATAGCCAAAGTGAATATTCTTCTCCAGTAGTTATGGTGAAAAATAAGGATGAAACTTGGAGGATGTGCCTAGATTATAGAGAGCTCAACAAGTTCACTATCAAAGATAAGTCTCCTATTCTAATAATTGATGATTTGTTAGATGGATTACATGGTTTTGTTTATTTTACCAAATTATATCTTTGCTCTGGGTATCATCAAATCTAGATCTGTGAGGAGGACATTCCTAAAACAACCTTTCATACCCATGAAGACCATTATGAACTTTTTGTCATGCCTTTTTGTCTCACCAATACACCATCCACTTTTCAGAGTTCGATCAATATGGGTTTTAGGCCATTTTAAAGAAAGTTTGTAGTTGTATTTTTTGATGACATCCTTATTTATAGTAAAAATTAGGAAGTCCACTTGCATCATGTGAAATAGGTATTGTCAATTCTTGAGCAACATCATTTGTATGCTAAACCATGCAAATGTGCTTTTGGATTTCAAGAAATGGAACATTTGGGTCATATTATATCACATGAGGAAGTAAAAGTTGATCCTAAAATAATTCAAGCCATCATGGAGTGGAAAATTCCCAAGACACTTAAGAAACTAAGGTGATTTATGGAGCTAACTGGTTATTATCATAAGTTTGTCAAACAAGATGGTAGTATTGCAACATTGTTTAGTTCTTTTTTCAAGAAAGACTCCTAATAGACTAATATAACTAACAAGGCATTTGAATAACTAAAAATGGCTCTATGCACTACCTCGGTATTAACTAATATAAATTTTTCTAGAACTTTTGTGGTTGAATGTGATGCATATAGATATGGTATGGATACAATACTCATGCAATAAGGTAGGCCTATTGCCTTTGAAAGTTGTCAACTAAAGGGTAAAAATCAGGTCAAACCAATCTATGAGAAAGAGATGATGGCTATTCTACATGCATTTAAATAATGGAGACCTTAGCTATTGACTTGTCACATTGAGGTAAAGACTGATCATGATAGCCTTAAATATTTTTTGGAATAGTGGTTATCCTCTGAAGAACAAAAAAAATAGGTGACAAAAATGTTAGGTTTTAATTTTAAAATAGTCTATAAGAAAGGAAAAGAGAATGTGGTGGCTAATGGAATGTCTAGGTGAGATGAACCAATTGAGGAATTGTTTTGTGCCATGACCATTTGGAAGGTAGACTAGCTCAAGGAAGCAAGGGTAGAATAGGAGAATGATAGTATTACCCATGCATTGATTCAAAATCTATAACATCATTCCAATGAGATTAAAAATTTTACATGGAAAGGGAATGCATTATGGTATAAAGATAGATTATATTTGTGTTAGAATTCTCTTCTAAAATAAAAAAATCCTTCAAGAACTTCATGCATCTCCACTTGGCAGTCACTCGAGATTTTTAAAAACCTATCATAGAGTCAAGAAGGAATTTTTTAGAAAGGACTCAAGTGGGATCTACAAAAATATGTGACTGAATGTATGGTCTTTTAACAAACTAAAAGTGAAACCATTAAAACACCAGGTCTTTTATATCCCTTATCTATCCCTAGTCAATAATGGGAAGATGTATCTATGGATTTTATTACTAGGTTACTACAATCTAAAGGCAAAAATATCATCATGGTTATTGTGGATAAAATAAAAAAGTATGCTAATTTTTGTTCTTTGTCTCAACCATTGGTGTCCAATACAATAGCTTTTACCTTCCTTAATATAGTTCAAAAATTTCAAGTTACTCCCAAGATTATTGTTAGTGATCAAGATCCCATATTCACTAGTAATTTTTGGACAAAATTATTTTCATGTTTGGGAACCCAATTAGCTCATATCTCATCCTATCATCCTCATATCGATGGATAAATTGAGGTAGTCAACAAGTGTTTATAAGGGCACCTTCATTGTTTTGTGTCAGATAAACAAGATGAATGGGTTCAATGGTTATTCTTGGCTAAATGGTGGTATAATACTTCAGTGCATAGTTCATCTAAAATATCTCCTTTTATGCCATTGTATGGATACCATCCTCTATCTCTCACTTCAACCTTGAAGACCCACCCAAAATTACATACAATAGAGGAAAACCTTCAACATCAAGAGGAAGTCCTTTCTATTTTGCATGAAAATTTAGTTTTGGTCCAAAATCACATGAAGCAATAGGCAGATTAACATAGGAGTGAGAGGCATTTTGAAATTGGTAATTGGATGCTTGTTCATTTGCATCCATATAAGCAAATGTCCTTGAAAAAACATAAAAAGTATAATAAGATGTCTCTCAAGTATTATGGCCCTTATCAAATGTTGTAAAAAATTGGTAGTATGGCCTACAAGTTGAAATTTCCTCCATCTACTCACATTCATCTAGTATTTCATGTATCTTTCCTTAAGAAAGTCATTGGATAGAGAGTTACTAGTCAAACTAAGTTACCAAAATTAGATGAGGAAGGGAGGGTTATTCTTGATCTTGAATGAGTGCTTCAAACACACACACTAAGCAACTACAGAGTAGACTAATTTTTGAGTATCTGATGAAATGGAAGAATCTACCTTTTGAAGATGTTACCTGGGAAGATGAATCATTCATGAAAAAACATCTTAGATTACTTTAACATTGAGGACAACATTATTTTGAAGGGGAGGGGCATGTTACACCTTTAACCATGGGCATGTCTAGGGATATGTGTAGTCAACTTATGGCTTGCATAACCCTTTTGCATATTATTTTACATTTATTTATGCATTCATATACTTAGTAAGTCAGCCTGAAAGTGGAACATGGCCTTGTTAGACTATATATAGGAGGTAGGGTTAGTTATTCATCATCATATTTGAGAATTAATTCTTATTGCAAGCATTTGGGAGGTTTCCCCTTGAAGTGGCTTATGTATTATTCATATTTTCTACTATATTTCCATATCATTATGATAGACTATTGTATATTTTCTTGTTTGGTGAATTAATATCATTCCATGCAAAATGGGAGTATTAAGCATTCATGCAAAAACATCCTAGTTTGATTCAATGTTTAGGATCATGTTGTTTTGAAGGGGATGGGCATGTTATGTCCTTAACTTATAGTAAATCTAAGGATATGTATGGTCAACTTATGGCTTACACACCTTCATATTCTATTTTGCATTTATCTATGTTCTTAGTATGGTCATCCTATGTAACAACCTTGGCTAAGTAGAGTACATATAGAAGGTAGTGGTCAGCCTTTCATCATCATATTACAAATTGTGTTCTTATTGCCTTATTTTAGATGTTTCCCCTCAAAGTAGCTTAGTAATAATATTTAAGTATTCATCTATTTGAGTAATTGTTGTTATGGATCTATTTATTATTCTCTTAATTATGTGATATATAATTCTATTGCTATGAATCATCTAAGTAATTTTATTACAAGCTGTCAGAGTCTGGATTTGGCGTTTTTGGTTCTCTAGACACTTACATCAGCTTGAAATAGTTGCATTGATAATAGTATCTGAGTTTGATGCTAGTGTCTTGTACATAATATGTAATGAAACAAGATGAAACCACCTGGATGCTTTTGGGTTTGGCTTCACCTTCATTTTGGTCAATTCACATATGAGTCATGGACTGTTATTCCTAATGAAAAAGCAAAAAAATAGCTTTCTATATTCAATACAACCTTGAAAAAAATGAATTAGTGGGCACATGGTATCTAGCTAACCTACAATAAATCCACTATCAAAGGGCATTGCCTACATAGCCAATACTTTAAAAAAAGGCCTCAAACTCATGTAGTTATCCCCTATGTGTTAGCTTGTGTTTGAATCATACATTGTGTAATGCAAGTACATCAGTGACCTAACTTGTAACTTGACAAATATAACCTTATAACTGCTCTTTTAGTACTTGAAACATATAGCTAGGTTATTTCTTTGATTTGTATTAGGACAAGTTAGAATCAGAAAGATTTTGGTAACTTGAGTGATTCTTCAATGCTCCTTTGCTCTGGTTGTTAGTTATTCATAGGTTATGAATTGATGAGGGTTGATATTGTATTTATACCAATTCTATCAGAAGATTAATTACATTAAGCCACTTTGGCCAACCATTATAATACATTTCATTTGTAAATTGGATGACTATAGGGTACTAGAAACTTACGTCAAGCTACAATAGTAACCTTGATGCTATTGTTTATCTTGATCGTTAATGTCTAGGAAGAAGGAGAGCAAGCACTTGTTCAGAACTTTTATATGTATAAGATAAATACATTTTAAACATTTTGGGCAAGATGGGATCATGTCTCTCTAATCAATATAAAGTTGGTTGGACTAAGAGATAGACCAAGAGACAAAAGCTAGTGTAGATACGAGGCTTGCAGAAGCAAGACATGTGTAGAACTAAGAGGAATAACAAGGGTCATGAGTTTTCTAAGTGTACAAGACTCAGATGCTACATAATCAAAAAATATCATCTATAGAAGTACATAGCTCTCAATGACAAAAGCATCTGTTTTATGATTTGAAAAGCATTTATCTTTTGAATAAAGACTGCTATCGTAATTTTGATACAGTAGCATAGTCCTTGACCAAGTCTAACATTGTTTTATTGCAGGTTAAAGGCATCATTTCTAAATTATTCTAATCAAATCTTGCTAGTTGTATTCATATGAACTTCCTTAAAGGGAGAAATAAATCAACCTAAGACATTCGGGCTATGTAGGCAACACTCAATCAACATAATTTTTTTTTTAGGATAACTAGACCATTAATACATCCCCCTTTTAACCTACTTTTGTATGTGATCTCTTTTGTGTGCTTGTGCAAGACTATGTCATTTATTGTATAGGTCTTTCATAGTTTGTCTAGACAAAGTTGCAATAGCAGACAACAATGCAATACGACCTTGACTATTATTTGCAATCTTGTCCTAACATAAATTGGATCTTTGTTTTCTAATGTATCTATGTTTGTTAATTATTTAAAATAGTTAAATCTTATAGGAAGTTAACACAATCTAAATTAATCTACTTTGTAAGAGCAATTCTCTAACCCTTTCCCTTATTTCTATTTTTAGTAATTTACAACTTTTGTAAATTTAGTAGATGCTTATATTTATTGTATTATGTCTTTTTTAATTTCCTAAAATATATTTCAATAATATACATTTCAAATTAAAGTTAATTGTTTATTTTAATTAATTCTAATGTAATCAAATCCACACTTTTTTAAAATATATTTTTAAAAAAATTATTATAAATCAATTCAAAATACTACTTTCCCTCCACTTAAATATACTGAATAAACACAAGTGACTTTTCTACCACTTAAACCATTTAAAAAACATTGTACATACAAATACTTATTAAATGTAAAATTAGAATGCACCACTATTCATACATCGCCCCTATATATATTTTTTAAAATGCTAAAACTTTGCAAATTAACAAGCAAACTTACACGGTACAGTACTAGAAGTCTCCTCTATCCCTAAAAAGGGATGGAACTTGATCCACATGAGCAACAAAACGGTTGAGACTAGTAGAGACCACATTATAACAATAGTAGGAGTTCGGTTCTTCCTCCTTATCAGACCTCTCACAAAAGTATATAATGGCACCACCACTCATGATGCAAAACACAGCTTTTCAAGCAAAGACTCCAATTGTCTCTTTCCACTGTAAAGGGTAGCAGTAATTCCAGCTACAACTGCTAAAAAGGTTACTATCACCAGTGTAGTAGGAACGATAAGAAGATTAGTCCACTTAAATGCACAAAGTTCTTTTAAATCCTCGGCCTTGTCTGAATTAGAAGGAGCTTTTCTCTGAGCTGTGGTCGTGGCAGTAATCTCTCTGTCCGCTAACACCTTGAGCAGGGCTTGAAATATTGCGAAAAGGTGAGAAGAAACGCCTGCAATCACCCAAAACTGTTGGTTCATCCACCAGTCTTCGATCTCCACTTCGCTCCATTCCAGTTCTAGGAGAATGCTGCCCACTGTAGAGATAAGGAGACCTGTGACCCACATGATTCCAATGTTGTCTAGCTGCAGGAATCAAACATTAGTAATCATATTAAATATTCCATGAATTCTAGTTGCTCGTTAGTCCAGTAAATTGAGAATTCACTTACAGGAGGAATTATGAATTTTCCAGTGAGTAGACATACTGCAGGAAGAATCGAGTAGATGATGACAGGAATGGAAGTGAGGGGATAGACAACTATATTAATGTATGCAATTCTTTGAAGCCACTTAAGCTTCCTGGATCCCAATCTATACCATAACGGGCATTGTTTACTCAGAAGAATTTCCATGGAGCCCAACGCCGATTGAAGTAGGTGCCTCAGGATATCTGATAAATTCATGGCACCATTTGCTTTGAATGCGGCCCTGAAAATCAACATTATATTACATACAAATTATATTTCTAGCAATTACAAAGGTAGGCAATGCAGCTGTGGAAAAAATGGCTGGAAATCTGCAGGTCGCCGCTGTCACTGTTTCATTTCAAGTCCAAATCGAATCACATTACATAGCAGTGAAGTCAAGTCTTACCTTGAAGTAATGCAGTATATAGATTGCCATCCACGGATGTGCATTTTCATTCCTGTCACAATGTGGTCTGTGACACAGCCATATATCCAACCTATCTGCAATATATATTGCGCATAGATTTGTTCATAGTTTTGTTTCAAGTATGAATAGTAATAAATCTTGGTTGAAACGCTTACCTCTTTTCCCCATTCAGTATTCTCTTCATATGCACAGCCGATAACATCAACGGCTTTCTTCATGAGCGAGGAGGAGTCTCTAATTGAAGTGGCCGACTGGCCCGATGATTTTTCCAACCTTCCTAGATAGCCCAACAGACGTGCTGTTTCAGATTTGTATTTATCCAAGCGCGAGAAGGGAAACTATAATCCATGAATTGCATCATTAACCTATGTTTTAAGTAAGTAGGAAATCTATGTACTTACCTTCAACATCAGCATGTGCTTTGAATATTTCAGGACTGATATTTGGGCCTTGATTATCTCCTCGGTTCTTTGAAAATTTCTGAGAAAACCAGGTCCGCCATGACTCAGAGGGATTTTGGACGACTGGCGGAGGTGCATAACCATAGAGAGCTCGTCTCCGAAAAACACATGCAGAGCCCATGTAAATTGGCCCCTGAATACCGTCTAACCCCTTCATGGTTATCTGGGTCAAAGCAAAAAAATTAAGTATGGGATCTCAGAAGACAATTGGATTCAAAATTTTCAGTGATAATGTCTTCTGTACATAATTTTGGTTTCGCTGACGATAAGTTATTTAGTAACTTTTCTCATGATGGGTTATATCTTAAAAATAACTAACTGACAATTAACATCGATTCCTCAGAACTATAAACCAAACGTGGATTCAAATAATTTCCACACAGTTAATTTTCGAATGGTGAATAAAATATCAAAACAATTTAGGATTTAAATGGATAATTCGTGGTGATTACTTTATAGAAGAGGGTGTTGTGATTGTTATATTGATCTGGTGGATTGATCCCATGAAATCTGAGAGGAAATTGCACGTAAGAGATGGTTTGGCCCAGCTGAGGGTCCATCATAAAACACATCGATTCCCGCACGACGTTGCTGCTGTTTATGAATTGAGTGCAGTTCATATTCAGTATGTAGGGAGAATTGGTTAATACCCCAGAAACACGAAGCTGCAAGAAAATATTATAAATGAATTACAATTATACAAAATGACGTGCTACTGAAGCTCAAGATTGCACTACTTAAGTTATTACCAGAGCGTTCATGGCACCGGCCTTGTAATAGTGATGGAATGTGGGTTTTCTCTCACGAGACACGTAAACGAGGAGTGGAAGATTATTTCCTTTTACGTCTTGAGCTCCTCCGGACGCCAAAAACACCTGAACAACATAAACACATTGACATGTTAAAAAAGAATTGAAAAAAGTTTTATTGCCAGCTATTAATGCAAGTTTTGATTTAAAAAGTTTTCCATGTATTAATTTAATATTATGTTACAAACTTATTGATATTTAAAAATTTGGAAATATCACATTTCAATGTTATATTTGTCAATTTTAAAAAGTTAACAATTACATGACGATGATGACTATGAAGCTATCCAAACAATTATAAATATTGAAGAGGAGGTAGTAGGTTATCAAGATATTCGTTCCAACTTTCAACCATTTTTAATAAACTCATTAGCCACATTAGCCACATCATATATAAGCTCCCAATAATTCTTATCCTTATCTTTTTCTTTGTCCATCTAAATCTCCACCCTAAAATACTAAATAACATATACTACCAAAAATATCTTTTTAAAACCCAAATTTTTTAAAGAAGATTCATCTTTACAAAAACACTAATAGTATGAAAGTATTTTTTGGACTCTTTTTATGCCATTAACAAATAAATGTTTATATTCTTAGAAAAGGTAATAAAAATAATTATAGAAAATGTCACTTAAAGTATTATTGAATCTATTATAATTTATCTGAAATTTTATTGATTAAGCAAGTATGTAGAATTATTGAAGACATCACCTATTAAACACGTTTAAAAATATTCTTTATAATCAAGCCCAAAATTAAATGATTATATTTTGGATGACTTTATAATACCAAAATTTTCTAATATTCACTTTATTCTTTCCAAATTTAAAACAAGTGTTGTGATGTAATTTTAATACCTATTGTTGAGAAAAGAATAGGTTGCAATTAAAATGGTGCCATGTGAAACATGGACATTAAATAAAAATATTACAATTTTGTTTTGCAATGGGTGCATGTTGTAATAAGTAATTTCAATTCAAAAGCTTTAGAGTAGGGTATGGACATTCTCCAAACCATAACAGAAGGAGATATGTCATCAGATGTTATAGTTGCAAGAACCATAAAAAGCGTAGATGGGGAAATAGTGGATTGTTGAGTAGGCTTTCAGGTTTTCCAAAGAAATGCCTATAAACATATGTTATCTCATGGATTGCCATGATAACAACTTGTAGAGGAAATGGGTTTATATAGATGACCTTAGAGGAATTTGAGTAAATGAACATGGTAGTTTTGAAGTGAATCTCAAAAACCTTTTGAGTATGGATATGAATCAAATGGAAATTGAGAACAAACATTTGTCACCCCTACTAGTTATGAATGCCTTGATACACATGTCTGCAAAATGTGGAAGCACTGGTATATTTCCTTAAAAATAAGCTAAGGTATACAAAATTCAAAAGAAAATTATAGAATCAAATGTGACATAGAAATATTAACTTCCTTCAATAATGAAAAGGCTAAGTGTTCTCAAGGCTAAGAGCCTTTTGGGCACTAATCCCAATTTAAGTCAAGCAAATATAGAATAAATGAAAACAATCAGGTCTAGAATCAACATTTACATAGTAAGAATTATCCAATAGGGTTTAATATTGGAAGTGACAATACTAAAAAGAGAATTTTATCTATCATGAAACTATAAATGGATAATTACTCTCAACTCCCCAAAGTCCATTCGGGTATCCTATATTGCTAATTGAATTCACAAGCTAAGAGAAATATTCAATTAGGGGTGATCGTAGACAAATAAGTCAATCAAGAGCCTAATATACATAAAAATTACCATCTAAATAGTTAATCAAGATAATTATTTATTGCAAATAAACATGTTAAAATAAGGTCAATGCATAGCTAGAAGTCACATTTCCAACTAAATAATCTACAACACAAATTTAAATAGTATCATGGTGATTTGTATGTAGATTTTTTGGAAGTAGAGGAAAATAAAATAGATTTAAGATGAAAATTATATTTTTCAAAAAAAACAATTTGTGGTAGTTGAACACATCGTCACATAATTTGGCTATATAAAAAAATTCAATGCCATGAGCCACTTATTCACTTAATAGGATGTAGTTGTTAGTAAACACTTTTACAAGAATGATTGACATAAAAATAATATAATTAAAGTCATCTATAGACAATTAACGTACTAATCATTGTAATGTCATACAATACTTTGATGCTTTAATTCCAATTCTCATGCTACAGGAATCCAAATAAGGTAATGTACTTTCAATATTTCATTCTTACCAACCAAAACATAACATTAATAAAATAATAAAATCACCCTAACCTTTATTAGTTAGATCAAGACAATTTCAAGTGCCTTTGCACTCAACAAGTGAAATAAGGAGCAGTTCTATTGAAGAAACCTTGCAGAAGGGTGTGATCTTTTGGCAACTTATAATTTTTATTTTAAAAACACATTTGAAGGAGGCATAGCACCTAAGTCTTGGGTATACTTGTAATTGATAAGGAATAATAGAGATCTTGGTTCATTATGTTGATGCCAAGTATTTGTTTCTTGCTTTGTTGAATGTCTTCGATTAACAAAGCCTAATCTATAGGTCATTTTCTACATAGTATTTGATGAAATGGATGTATGTAAAAGGTTAAATAATTTCATAGTTAAATAACGTTTGAGAAAATAAATGCCAGGGGAAGTGACATGTATGTTTTATTACTAGGTTATTAACTAACATAGTTTGTCTTTCCCTATGATGCATATAGCTATGATAAGAGGGTATTATTATACTTAGGAGGCTATGGTAAGATGTTGGGATCGGGAGAAGGTTCAATTTCATTGTATTTTAGATTGATTTAAATTGTCATGGAATGATATACGTAGAAGTGTCTTGTAGTTTAAATTCATGTATGCTAGTAAATTTATATCATGATACAAGCCAATATCAAAATATGCAAGACCATTCATAGTAAAACATATATGCTTCATTAATTAACGAAAATAAAAATGAAATCTTGAACATGACATTCACAATACAACCACAATGACTGATAGATGATCTTGGCTCAGCCTTCAAGTGTAAGCACTAGAGGTGGCAATAGGAAACAATTGTCTTTACAATGCAAAGAAAAATAATAGGTTTCATTCCACAAGAGAAGCCACCTACAATAAGCACATTCCCATAGACTTTGGTAAATGTTTCAGTTGACATTATCATTGCTCTCCTCAAATGTTTATATTGCAGCGTTTGATTTGCTATCAAACAGGCAATTATTCACTCATTAATAACTAGAAAAAATAATAAACTATTGACATCTTTCACCACAAATTATGATATGTTTTCCATTTATAGCCACCAAAAAATTCCTATTGGTAGTCAAAGTTGGTTAGTGTAGTTGAATAGTAATAGGCAAAAAGAATGATATTCAACTCAACAAGAAATAGATACATGGCATAAACATAATTAAATAAGATCTCTATTATTATTTATCACTTATAAGTATGCTAAAGAATTAAGTGCTATACCTTCTACAAATGGGATAGTAAAAGGAAAATTATGGGATGCCCAAAAATCACACCCATAGGCTTAAGTAATATAAAATTTATTTATCTATGCTCAGAATAACACAATCACAACTCATTAATATTATTTAAGAGAGAAATTAGTTCAACAAAATTACCTAACCAAAATGGTATCATTAATAACAAATGCACTAACCAGATCCATGAGTAGCTATAACTTATTCATTCCATCCATAAGCCAATAAAATATGCAGAATACCACTTGCTTACACTAAAATCATTCACCCTTATTAAGGTATGGGATCAGAAATGTCTATATGTGCATCCATACATAGATCTATATCCCATTAAAGACAATAAATGATTACTTGAATGTTTTATAAATCAGAATGCAAAAATATTTAATAAAATAAGGGTGATTCACCTAAAAATTATGCCCTTGGCTACAAAATAGATCCATTCTCCCCAAAATTTTCCTCATTGTGCCATGAGTAGGCGATGTTTGATGAAGTGCCTAAAAGGTGAATGGAGTAGGGTATGGCATAGTGGATGTTGTAGGGAGTGGAAGGAATGGGAGAGGGAAGTGAAACCAGAGAGGCCAGATGAGTTGTAGTTCCTTGTAGATAGGGTAGGGTAAAGCTTGGGAAAAATTTTATGAAAATTTTATAAACTCCCCTTGAAATTAGGAAAAAAATGTAGCTTGAAATGTTTTGCCAAAAATGTTTGAAAACACCTCAAAAACCCCCTGAACCCCTATAGACCTATTGTGAATTATAAATTTTTGAGATTTGTCATAAATCACAATAAAAATGATGGAAGATCCTTGTATGTTTTTGTAAATACAAAAAAAATTAATATTTGTCTAGCCCACAAAATCTTTGTAAAACCCATATAAATTGATAAATTACTGAAAACTAGCATTTATGAGTTTCTAAACCCTAAATTTTCTAACAAAAAATCAATTACGTATATATATTAAATTTTATCAAAACAAACTAAGTTAGAATAAGATAAAAAAAACAATTCTTGTGAAAATTAAAGGAAAATGAGCTAGACCACAAGAGTGCCTGAAACATATGGCTTTGCACCCAAAAATTTCTCAAAAGAATGGGTTGCATAAACATGGTTTGATGCCATGAAATAATGAGGAGGAATACATAGTCCCTACATCATTTTCATGCCAGTATCAAAATACATAATACCATTCATAGCGACCAATAAACAATACTATCTCATCATTCGAGTGTAGGCATTCGAGGTGGCAATAAGAAACAAGGGTCTTTTTAGTGTGAAGGAAAATGACAAGCATCATTCTACAACAGAAGCCACCTACACTAAACACACTTACACAACCCTTAGTAAATGTTTGCATTTGACATTGTCATTACTCTCCTCTAATGTTTATATGTTGGGCTTTGATTCGTTGTTAGATAGATAATTATTCCCTCATTAATTGTAATTAGGGAAAATAATAAACTATTAGCAGCTTTCACCAAGCATTGCAAAATGGTTTCCACTTATACCCACCAATAGATTCATATTGGCAGGCAAAGGTGATTAGTGTAAATTAATAGTAGTATGTCAAAATAACAATCCCACCAACAAATTCATATTGGCAGGTAAAGGTGATCAATATAAATTAATAGTAATATGTCAAAATAACAATCCCTTATTGGCAGGTACTAATAACATTCTCTATTCTAAATGTCCTACTATTTTTTTAAAGAATTATTTAGAATGAAGAATATATGATTAATAATACAATAATAAATACTACATTAATATTATATATATAATAACTCATTCAATATAAAGAAAATATTAAATATTTTATGTTTTCATAGTCTATATAAATAAGTTATAATGTTTTTGAATAAATTATATAGATTTTAGACTAATTATATTATTTTATATTCGAGAGGTGGAGAAAAGTTTTATGATTGAACTACAAACTTGTACGACTTAAATAAGATAAGGGTAATGGTAACCTGAAATATTAAATAAGAGAGTAATTGCTAATCAAATCTTAAAATGTGATCACCTTTCATTTTTTCATGATACACCTGGTATCTTAATGTAACACCTCATCCAAAACTATATATATATATATATATATATATATATATATATATATATATATAACTAAAACCCTAAAATAGAATTTAACTTAGAACTTTTTGGTTAGTTAATTAAAATAACTGTTGTTGTTGTTGTTGTTGTTGATGAAAGAGTTAAATTAATAAATTTTTAGATTAATTAGTTATTTAAATATTAATAAATTATTTATTTATTTAAATGTTTAAAATTAAATAAATAAAAATAATAATAACTTAAATACATAAAATTTAATATATTTTTTTCATTAATCAACAAATATAAATATAAATAAAATTATAATTTATAAAGAAAATATATTTAATATATTATAATAAATGTTAAGTTGATCAAGTTATTTCAATTTTAATTATATATTCTATTTAAATTATAAATTTAATTTTAAATTAAGAAGTCACATTGAAATTTGAATGAAATATATAAGATGAATTTTGACATGTTACAATATATGTATTAAACTTTTAAATTGATGATGGTAACAATTTTTAAAATATAGTTTTATTATATAATATGTTAATATGCATGTATATGTAAAAGTTCAAAGTTTCAAAGTTACATAGATATAGATATTTTTATCTATATTTTGTATTACATATAGTGAATTACAATTGATGAATAAGCTTGTATTTGAATATGAATATCCAATCACCCAAAATTACAAAAAACCATTATGGCCTTATCCGATTGATTCTCTATAATATAATTTGTTTATATATAAAAATTTTAATTTTAAATACAATTCTTTATATATATATATATATATATATATATATATATATATATATTCAATTTTTAAAATTAAAAAAAATTAATATCTTATATACAAGAATGGTTAGTTCATGCAATAACATTAAAAATATACTTCAAATTATACCTAAAACAAAATGTCATTCAAAAGTTGAACAAAATTAAAATAATAATTATATATAAAAATATAAACAACGAAAATGCACATTTTATATAAATAAAATATAACCCTAAACCTAATAAAAATGAAGTGTAATTTATTCCCTACAACCCATTCCAAATGCCATACATTACTATATGAAGACAATATAATGGAATGGGTATGTATGCCGACCCGAGATAACGACCAGTTCATCTTTTATTTAATTTCCTGAACTAAAGTACGAGTTTTTAAAATTTAAGAAAATTATAAACGACACTAAACACCCATCATAGAAAAACAGAAATGAGTTAAACAAATTTTCTTTTCGTAACGACGAAAATTGAAATCAAACATGCTCTGAAAATCACCTGAATCATGGCAGGGTGGTTGCAAGGATTTTCCCGTTCATCCTCTGGCAACTTTTGAGCTTTAGCCACCAACCAATTAATTCGAACTTTGAATTCTTCGTATTCCCTCTGGATTCATTCATTTAGAGCATTAAAAATTCAGTCTCCACAGTACATCCATGATCAAAAGGTACAACCAAACTTACTTTCATTTGCCTACGCTTCTTAACAAAGCAGGGTTTCTCTTTCAACTTTTCTTTGAGATAGTCAATTTTCTGAGAAAAGTAGGCTTCCGGAGCTCTGGGTTCGATGTTGAACTCCTTGCAGAAGGGAACCCACTGCCTTGCGAATTCAGCCGTCTCAGACAAACACTGGAACGTAACCACCGCCGACCCATCAACGGATACATAGCACGAAACCTTGTCGGCCGGATAGTCAACCGCGAGCACAGATAGAATAGCATTTGCCGTCATCAATGGCGGGTCTCTCTCTGGATCCACAGTGGTTATAAAAAAATCCACGCCTTCAAGCCTACAATAATTTTCGCGGTCGTTCTCAGATCTTATAAATCCAAACAGAGATGAGACTTCTGAGCAAGGTTTAAAAAATTTATGGCTACAAACATTAAAGTTGTTAGTAATTCACCTGCTTGATAATCTGTCGAGGTATGTTTGGCGATTAATGGGAGACAACTTGGGCAATTGGTCAAGAATCCAAGACACGGCGAAACAGATTTCGCAGATGACAGAAATTAACCAGAGGCCGTAACCATCATTAACTGGATTCATTATACGTAAATGGAAGAAGAATCCCAAAGTTATGAACCGCATCATTATGACGAGCTTGTATGGATTTATTTTGCTTCTTTCAATGGGTACTGCCGAGGAGAGATGCTGCCCGGGTTCGACCAACCTGCAAATCATGCATATTATGTATATTCTTATGACGGGCACATTAAAAGAACAGAGAGAGACAACACAAATTAACTAGAAAGCATGTTTATTAGGTGAAGCTCCAGATGGGTAAACGCTGTTGACATGAAGACCTTATTTATATTTATAACCTCGGCCTCCCAAGAAAGTATAATTATAACGTTATGAGCTTCAATAAAAACTGTTTCTAAAACATTAATCTTTAAAACTTTTATAATAACATCAAATTTAATGTTTATATCTCATGGAGTAGTTCAGGTTTGTACCTGTTTGCTGCTGCATTCACCGTCCTACTCTCCAGTCTATCCATGGCGTTCGCCGAACTGGAGCTTGCCATTTGGTTGAGTTTTATGAATTATTTGATCAGTTTTGTGTGAGTACATTATTTATTTATTCAGAAGGCTGAATGATAGTTTGTAGAGATTCCATTTACACAGACAGGAATTCCTCACTTGTCTGTTGTTCGTTGACGTTTTGTTGATAAAGATGGAATCTCAACAGTCAATTTTGTCTCTGTCGTGTGCCGTCTGTAACTGTTCAGTTTAATCCTGAATTATTATACTGAAAATCAGCATTGCCCCCTCCACGACGATGAGCAAAATTAAAAAATTGTACATTTTTTTTACTATTCGATCCATTACCTCTGAGAGTTGAAAAAGGTATTAGGATAATCCGAACCTGTTTTTTTTTAAGAGAGTAATCGAGGTTGATAAACTCCACAATTAAAATACAAAGAGGGTTTATTTATCCGTACTCTATATGTCAATTTTATTACAATGTAAATGTGTGAGAGATTGGAACTTGAACTCAATAAAAATAATTATATTCTTTTTAATAAAATAATTAATTAATTATTATTAAAAACTTATTTATTTAAACAAATATTTATTAAAATATAAGTTTAAATATCATTTATTTTTATTTTTTATTATATTTAGAAGTATTATATAATGGCAATAGAGAAGGAGGTAGTCTCCTCTAATGTTGGTGAGTGTGTTTATTTTTAATTATAAATTTAAATTTGACATTCATTTAATAATTACATAGATTTTTTTTCTTGGACGCTGATTAGTTAAAATATAAATTTTTCATCCTACAATTATTTATAATGTTTCAAATATTTTCCTTCTTTCAAATTCTCCTATATGCACCACTGATAATAATAATAATAATAATAATAATAATAATAATAATAATAATAATAATAATAATAATAATAATAATAATAATAATAATAGTTTCAAGGCTAACAAATATTAGTAATGGGTATTGACTGTTTTTTGGTTACTAAGGTTCATTGGTCTATTTTTTGTTTTTGTTTTTGAGGTTCAATGGTCTATTTTTTGTTTTTGTTTTTGGGGTTCATTGGTATCCAAAAACTTCTGCAAGGGTTCAATTTAAAACAATGCTTATAATGTTTTGTTTTGTGTTAGCTCTCCCTACAACTGTGTCTAGATATTACATGGATCTAAACTTTGAAGCTAAAAAATGTAAGATCATTTATGGTTACAAATTTAAATTTTTTAATAATTTTTTGGATTCACTGTTTTTTATCTATAGGGTTTCAAGTGAGTTGAATGGAGGGGAGCTAGACCCATAATTGAAGCCTTAACCAAAGTCTATTTTAAATCTCTTCGCAAAGAGGAGGTGTATAAATAAGATCAATGATTGAATTTACATGCTTTGATCATTTACTCCATAGTCCCTAAAATATCAAATGTAAATTCAATAGGTTTTTTGTGTTTGCTCTATCTCACAACCAATTATATCTGAGGCTTATAATTTTTATTTACAACTATTGATGTGGACTAAGGATGCTGAAGAAGGAAGGGACTTAGCTCCGGCCCCTCACATCCCTGGTAGTCTCACCTATTTGAATTATTATCTTCTTGGGAATTTCCTTCAAATGCTCTCTAAGATGGTTGAATTTCTCACTAAAGGTAGCAAGATTGAAATTTTCATGATGATCAATTGGAATTAAAAATTCTTCCATAATCCAATGTGATTGGTTAGGGTTATCAATTGGAAGAGAAAACTCCACGTCCTAAATTAGGGTTTGTAGAAGTCTCATGAATTATTTACATGGGATCTTATCAAATTGATACATCAAACACAAATGTTGTTGTTGCTAATGGATCATGGATGCCATAATTTTTATTGTTTCTCTATTTATTTTTATTTTCTATTTAATTCAAGGTAGAGGTTTTTGTGTAACTCTTTTTCCTTGTATGGTTTGGTTTATCTTGGAAAAAGGAAGCTAAATTCACATAAAGTAAAAAACCAATACTCAAATGTTACGACTACTCTTTTATTCTTTAATTCTTTGGTTAGAGTTTAAAAATTTAGGGACAAATATTAAAAGCTTGGAATCTTTTAACGGTTTTCTAATAAAACAACTTTATGGAGAAACACATAAAAATAAATTTATATAATTCATGATCTAATCAAATATCTATCTAATGTTGTAAGATCAAACATCATTAAAAATGAGTATATTAAGCGATTATCTACATTTTTAACTAGTTATTGTTATAGCTCAAATTTGCACCCTTGAGAGGGTGGTTCAAGCCCTCTCAATTGAGATATACAATGGTATTGGTCTTAGATTTTGGGTGACCTCTAAATGGACTAAACCTCTAGGTTATATGGCTCGGTCCTCTTGATGTATCAATTAGGATACACTACTAACTTACAAAGTAAAAGGGAAAGGAATAAAATGAAAGAAAACTAATGGGGTGATCCACCAAATCAATTGATCACCACCAACTAGGTATGTGTGATCATGTATACCATGAGACTAACCTTAATATACACTACTAATTAAAATCTCTCACATCAACATTTGAATGTGGATGTTGTGATAGATGGATAGTGGTATACTAGGTGGACTAATGAAGAGGTCTAGGATGACAATAATGAATATACAAACTCACTCAACCTTTTCATTACACCTAAACACTTCACATGACATATAAAATAATATTTAAAACTTCATATAGGTGTTAGAATAGGACAACATGTCAAGGAATACTAAGAAAATCACTTAACAAGATCAACTATCCATGCACACACACTAAGCACAGTCATAAATGGAGGTAAAAATAGTAATCTTTATTGATTCCAGGTATAAAAATGAATAGGTATTTACCATACTCAGGTGGAAGATCCATTTACAAGGCATCAAAGAAAACATATATAGAGAATGAGAGAAGGAGAGAGAAAATGACATAGTAAAGAATCATTCACAAGTGTCATTACTTCTAAAATTAGTTACACACAAGAAAAGGAAGTTAGAAATAATCCATAAAAATATTTACTATAAGTGCCCACTTGAGGTCATGCTGATATTCTATAACTAGCATAGGAGAACACTTCACTTCCTTATTTGAAACTGATCTTTCTTGTTTGGGAGTTACCTACCACTTGAAATTATCTTAGAAAAACTTGACAACTCTAAACTGACTTGAAAGGTATGAGTAAATCCTAATGAATTCATCATAAAACTCTTGAAGTGATACCGCACATTGGCACATGACCCTCACACTCTTGTTTGCATCTCATGAAAATGTCCCTTTATTGATCATATAGGCCTCTCAGCCAACTAGGCCTAGTTGCTTGATGTTTGCCATTTATATAGCCTCAAAAATTTCAAATGGGAGATTATTATAGGGATGAGAGACATGTTTAGAGTTTATTTATCCTCTAGTATATTATTCATGCCTAAAAGGATCTCTAAATTTACTATTTTGACCTTCTAGGTGATCATGTTAAACACTTACTAGCCCATTCAAAACTATCTTCTTGGAATAAAACTATAGATGTAATTTCATGCATGAATAAGAGGATTTTGAGGCCTTAGAGGTTATAAAACATCCCCATACACCTTATATGATTATTTTCTCATATTCTCATGCTCAAAAACTCTGATTTTACCCAAAACACGGCAACAACACATCATGAAATGCACCCATACAAGTGTCTATACAAATAAGATCCATGTATATAACCTTATATGACTATATAATTCCATTTAGATGTTCAAAATATTAATTCAATGTATTTGGATACATTTCTCTCACATTATTCTCCATCAAGTTCTTATCAGGGTTTTAAGAGGGTTTGTGCATGCTTAGGTTCTTAACAATAGTTTATAAAGTTCAGGTCCTTAACCTCTGAACTAATGACACTATATTTGAGTGGAAAATGGTACCAAACTATCCATAATATATCAAGGTCCCATGCACATGTTCCATGTAGTTCCAAGTGAATATTTGGGGCTCTCATGTGGCTAGTAGGCATTGTGTGCACCTTAGAGAGAGTTTTAGCCAAAAGTGGCCAATTTGGAACCTTCCCTTGTAAAATAGTACTTAAATAAAATAAAAAAACTTCCTTATAAAACTTATGAAGTTGTTTTCAATTATTATTCAATCTCCTATCATCATTTAGGCTAGGCGTTCCAATAGTAGGGTTTAAGAATGGTATTAGGCCTTAAGGCCTACTTTCTGTATTTATGAGTTCGACGCCTAATGGTGGCCTTCTTAGAATTTTTTCATATATGTAAACCTATATCCCATTCCCATATACATTTTTAACCACCTTTAATGTCTTGAAAAGGCCGATTGACCTCTCTTTGCATTAGGCATAGACCAGTTGGCAAAGTCTGCCAAGACTGTTATAGGTGTATTATCAATGTTATTTTCACTTTCCTCACTTTGAGGCCTAATATAGGTTTGTGACATATATATCACTTTGAACACATACTTTTAATAAAAAATCATATGCTTTAGGTCCTACAAGGTTACCCAAAGGATTAATTTAGTATTCATTAAATAGCCACTATTAGCAACAAGACATGATGACATTGTTGTAGAAGTTTATTTGGTATTCTTACATTCAATGGAAAAAATGGATGGAATAGATACCTTGAATAAGTCTTCACAAATATCATTTGAATTTAGGATACTCTCTCATTATCCACCCTTAGACTCTTTAACCATTCATTTGAGTTTCAAGCCTTCACTTAGCATGCACTAGCTCATTACTAGGGTTGACAAATCATCCTACAAGAATGACATTAAAAACATATCTTAGACACTTACAGCTCATTTAAGTGAGTTTTAAACCCCATTTAGATCACTCTCACCATACTATTATCCTATTATATGCCTTCATACCCAAATTCCTATAATAATATGTAGGTTTCCTCCCATTTCTCATACAAGCCTATAAATGTGTTCACTGAAGCTTTTTCATTGGGTTTCCACCTTCACAGAAGAGGTCACCATAATTTTACACACCATATAAAATATATTTTCACTTGGAAGTGTAACAATCATTCTGATATCGCTTAAGTGTATCATCATTGTTCAAAATAGTCACAATTTGGTCATGGATGGGGACCTACAAGTCTACATCTAGGCCTCTTAGCCTATTTGATCCTAATAAAGGCTTCTATTTGACTGGGTTGGGTCTTTAATGAGGTTATAATGGGAATAGGTGCCTTATATATCATCCAAAAACATCACTTCGTCCTATTTAATTTCTCTATAGATTTTTAAGTGAAGAAAGTCTTCCCAAATTGATAGGGTTGGTAGTGTTAGGTTGAGAGGGGAGTTTCTAGGTCTAGAGGCCTTCAAAGTGAAACTATTTGATTGGAGTTATCTCTTGTGGACTTGAAACACCATATAACATGTCTATATATGTTTATCCATATGACTTGAGACTTCATAATACCTAAAAGTGCACTTTCTACCTTCAAGTATTTAATTGAATATTTAGGCCTCAAGGCTCTTGACTATGTTTCATCTCTTGGAGATATCTTCAAGAAAATATGCATATGACATGTATGAAACCTTTCAAGTATTGGGATTTAATCATGGGGATATTTTATTATATGGAGATAGTGTGAAATTTTTGTGATAGTCCACTCAAATATTTGCAACTGTATTGGATCCCTCAAAACTTTTAATCATGTCATGTAGGTTTATAAATTATCTACCAGCCAGGGTTTCCTACCTGCACATTGATATCATGTGCCAAATGATATTATGTATAAGTATAAAAAAAATTATTGGGCCTTGAGGAGTCTTTTCAAATGTTCATTTTTTCTTCACTAGCTTGTCCATGCATCAACCATGTTCAAAACTAAGATTTGGGGTTTTGCAAAGGTTTAAGACCACCTCATGATCTTAGTGATTATTCATAAAGGAAGGAACAACAATATAATAAATATGGACATGGATTTTAAGGCCATTAGGACCTAATACTCTTTCCAAGATCCTAGGTAGTCACTCTCTCTCTCCTCTGTATGGAATGATCACATGAAGTTGACCATTACCAATCTGCCAAGAAGCATGATGGAGATTTTGATGAAAATTTTGGATTATTTGGACTTGTAAAATATTTTTAGGGATAAAAATGACCTAATGAAGATGAAGAGACAATATAAAAACATTATCACCTAAAGGTGGATCCTTTTTGGCCATACAAGTGCCTAAAACTACCTATAAAAGAGTGATTTACTCTCTCTTATATGTTAAACATGCAAAAATTGATGGTGATCTGACTTGCATTGATAGTGGTGATAAATATGAATTTTATATAACCTCTTTCATAAGATTTATAAGTGTTATTTCATGTTTATTTTATATTTTTTATCCTTGACATTTACTTATGTGACATGCTTACAAGATATTTGATGACCTTAGAGACTTGTTTAACTTTGAACCATGCTTGACAATTAGACCACATAAGATGACCTTAGACACAAGTCTATACCTCATGTCAAGACTTAAAGTGGTGACTTGTACATACCTTACACCCTAAAAATAATAAATTCCACAAGAAGTAGATAAGAGAAGTAGAAATATAGTGAGAATAATAAACCTTAACCTTTCCAAATACCTTAACATTTTAAAAACATGACATATGTTATTTTAGACCTCTAGGGACCTATGAATATCTTATTCTCACTTAGGTATACTTTCTGAAAGGACTAATGCCTCATTTCATGACCCAAGACATGAATTCTCATGATGGATCTATAAACCACTTTAGTACACACTATGAAACCTTAAAATATGCTAATCAATACCTTAATTAAATAACAAGACCATCATGAAACCTCATGAAGTAGGCATAAAACATCCCAAGACATAACATGGATATCAACAAGGTTGAGTATGAGATAAAGAGTATGTTTTTTTAAACATATCCTATGGTAGCCAAAATTTGGCTAACATATTTGGTAGTCTCCTGGGAATGCTTGCTCACTAAGCATGTTAGACCATTTGCCTTGTCAATCTATTGGGATATGGAATCACTTGATCAAAAGTTGAAACAAAATAATTCCTTAAGAAAGATGAAAAATAAAAAACACCTCCCAACACACAAAACACAAAAGATAACACACACACAAATAATCAAAACAAAACAAGACAAAACACACACAGCTATGCTAATAAAGCACTTAGGGAAGATAGGACATAAACAATCCACTATACACAACTAGCCTCAACATTTATTCTTCCTTTAGGATCAAATGGGAAGCTCTTAAAGTCACCATATTCCCATGAAATAATATTATTCCATGATAAATGAATTCTAATCAAGTATTGCTCATGGAGTGAGAGCTTCCACCTATATTTGGAGATGTTTTCATACTCATAACATTCTTGACTAGAAATTGGACCTTCTTGCTTCATTACCTTGTTCATGAATTGATTATGTCAATCAAAAACAAAGTCATACTTATCCCAATCTTTGTTTCTTTTCAAAAAAAAAAATGCTATCTCTACCTCATCCATAGGTTTCTCTTGATCAAACTAAACAATCTGAAATAGATCTTGTGGCATGCTTGTAGGGTTGCCTTCAAGGAGAGATTCACCTTGATTCTTGAGATCATGAGACAAATTTAATGTGATTTCCTTTTACAAGAGTGAAAAATATTGTATGAATTGATTGAGAGGTTGCTATCCTTCCTTAAGGACATAAAACAAACCATAACTAGGTGGAATTACCTCTTGGAATTTTGAAGTTGAGGAATTAGCTATTTCTTTCACATTAATTTGCTTGCTAAAACTACCTTCTTCTATTTTGATCAGCCTATACCCTCCTTGAAAAAGATTAAAACCTGATCTAATAACCTCAAACAAGTCTTCAAACTTCCTTTCATTATATTTTAGGTCAATTAGGTCCTCTTGTAGCACATTAAAATCCTCTTTATAACAAAGGAGAGGTTCATTAGCTTGAGGAGAACAAGGAAGTTGAAAGTATAAATTTACCTCCTTATCTTCTTCATACTTGGTTGGCACCCATCCACTATTGTATAGTCATCTTGGACCTCCTCACCACCATCAAACATATGCAAATGTGATTGATCCATTTGGACATTGATGGTACATTGAAAACCTATATGTGGTTAAAACATTGTCAACTCATCAAGTCTTGACTTCTCCTCATCTCTAAATATTTATTTGTATCCCTCTTTATCATATGGTGTTCCAATCAGAATTTATTCATCACATACACAAAGTATCCTCCTCATAGCCTTCTTGGGAATGATATATAGCTACAATTTGACTGTCTTCCTTAAAGAGGGCCTACTCAACTTGACCAATAAATTTTGGCATCTCATGATCAATGTGTTTGTCCTTATCTTCCCTCCATTCACAAATGAATCCCTTAAAATTTATAATGTTTTGGAATTCAAATTTATCCACAAGGACTTCATTATTTATTTGAATGTTCTTTTGAATTGATTTCCATGATGGGAAAGTCTTAGGTTTTTGAAGCTTCTCAACAAGGTCTTCTTATTTGTCTTGTATTCCTCCTTGAATTGACTTCCAAGATTGAAAGGATTTAATATCTTGAGGAGGGATGGGAGGGGCTTGAATAGATTCAAGTTTTTCTTTCATCTCAATTCCCTAATCTAAACTTTTTTCACTTTGTTTATCCCTTGAATTCACCACTTCATTCCAAATTGAAATATTAAAAGACTTCTTGGGGGATTCTTGAGGAAGAAGAATGGATTTTTGTTCCAATATATCCTCATTTAATTCCATCTAAGTATAAATGAAAATCTTCAATTCTAATTTGACTCTAACTTTTGAGGAAGAATGGGTGGAAAGAAAGAGGGATAGGGTGGTATAGGAGAAGGCACATGAAGTTGATATCACTAAGCTTTCTAGCCTTCATGAACTATTATCTTGTCTTCTATGAATTTAATTATCCCACCTTTGTCCAACATGTCACTAGTGTGTCTTTGACAATTTTATGTCTCAATAGGTTCCCACTCTCTCTTTATTAGTTAGAATGAGTCTCTAACATTCTGAATGAGATGACTAGGAAGACTTTGACCATAATCCTTTTATGTATTAATCCCTGTCATATACCTTTCATACCTTAAGAGATTTTTCTTGAATCTTTAGATGGACTGATTTGAAATATGACTATGTTGACTAAAGGCAACATGGTATTGACAAGGTTGATTAGAGGGATGAAAAGATTGACAAAGAGATGAACTATCTTGGTCATACTATTGAGGAAAATAAGTAGGGTAATATTCTTGATATAAATAATGATAAGAGTCAACATAATATTAATAATGGTCAAAAAAACTATTGACAAGTATCAACATGAGTTTGATATGGCTCATCAACTTGTGTAAAATAGAAATCAACACCAAACTCAACCATAAAACCTCATGAGAAAGGTAAAAATGAAAGATAACTTACTTAAATGATAAATTTGTTGCTAAATAAAGATTATACATATAAATTCACCATTGATGTTTGTTGAAATGCCTCTAAAGGTTGGTGCATTGAAGAGAAACACCAAAAAATCTTCAATTTATTGTAAATCTTGTCCCAACAGGCATGCCAAAAATGTTATAGCTCTAATCAAACCATTGATATGATAATTTAATCCCTCTCAATTTAGATATACACTGGTATTGGTATTAGGTTGTGGGTGACTCCAACCTTGAGAGGGTGATTCAAACCTCTTGGTTATAGGGCTAACTCCCCTTGATGTATCAATTAAGCTCCACTACTAACTTGCAAAGGAAAAGGGAAAGGAATAACATGAAATAAAAATAAGGGAGTTGATACACAAAACCAATTGATCACTACCAACCATCTACATGTACACATGTAGATCATGAGACTAACCTTAACATACACTACTCCTATTCTCAATCTCTCACATCATTATTTCAATGTGGAGGTTGTGATAGATGCTTAGGATAGGAGGAATAATAAAGAGGTCTAGGATGAAACTAATGAATAGCCAAAATATCTCAACATTTTCATTATACTTACACATTTCACCTGACCTACAAAATAAGATTTTAAACTGCATATAGGTGTTAAAATAGGTCAACATGTCAAGGAAGACTAAGTAAATTACATAACAAGATCAACTATCCATGAACACACACTAAGTACAATCATAAGAGGTAAATATAGTAGTATTTATTGATATAATTCATAAAAATTAGTAGGGATTCCCATAATCATGTGGAGGATCTATTTATGAGCCATGAAAGGCAACATATATAGAGAATGAGAGAAGAAGAGGAAAAATGGCATAGTATAGAATCAATGACAACTGTAATTGTGTCAAAAAATAGTTACACATAAGAAAAAGAAGGTATAAAAATTACATAAAAATATTTATCATAATTTTCCACTTGATTTCATGATGATCTTCTAGAATTGGCGTAGTGGAACACTTCACTTCCTTACTTGAGACTAATCTTTCCTATTTGGGAGTTACCAGCCACTTGAAACTATCTTAGAAAATCTTGAAACCTACAAAATGACTTGAAAGGTATTATTTAGGCTTGATAAAGTCATCATACACATTTTAAATTTATTCCTCACTTCACATTCCCCTCACACCCTTTTTTACATCTCACCAAAATTCCCCTTTATTGATCATATATTCCTATTAGCCAACTAGGCCTCGTTATTTGATGTTTGCCATTAAGATAACCATGAATGTTTCAAAAGGGATTATTAAATGGATGAGATACATGTTTATATTTTTTTACCTATAGTTATCATGCATAACTCAAAGTATCTCTAACTTTACTATTTTGTCCTTCTAGGTAATTATGCTAAACTCTTACTAGCCCATTTGAAATTGTCTTCTTCACATAAACCTGTAGAATCAATTTATTCATGAATGAGATGATTTTTAGGTATAATATGATATAAAACATCCCCATGCACCTTAAATTATTATTTTCACATATGTTCATGCTCAAAAAACATTATTTATGCCCCAAACACTGTAAAAACACATCATTAAATGCATCCATATAAGTGTCCATAGAAACAAGTTACATGATTAGAACCTTTTATGATTTTAGAATACCATTTATTTTTTTCAATATAAATTCTATGAATTTTAATACATTTATATCAAAATATTCTCCATCAGGTTCCTATCAAGGTTTTACAAAGAAATAATGTATGCTTGGGTGCTTAATGATAGTTCATTAAGGTTAGGGACTTAACCTTTGAACTAATGCCATTATATTTTAGTATAAAAGGGTAAAAAACTATCACTAAGAAATTGGGGTTATATTCACCTTGTTTTTAAAATTCAAAGTGAATCTTTGAGACTCTCATGTGGCTATTAGGCATTTCGTGCACCTTAGAGAGAGTTGTAGGCCAAAATGGCCAATTTGGAGCCTTCCCCTGCAAACTAGTCATTAATCACATCCATCACTCCCTTATAAAATATCTAATTTTTTTTAAAGTTATTATTCAATCCCATTTCATCATCTAGGCTAGGGTTTCCAATACTAGGGTTTAAGAATGGTATTCGACCTAAAGGCCTAATTATTGTATTTCTAAGTTTGACACCTAATGTTGGCCTTCTAATCAATTTTTCACCTCTATACACCTGTATCCAGTTACCCTATACATGTTTCAACACATTTACTATCTTTAAAAGGCAAATTAACCTCTCTTTTCATTAGGCATAGACCATTTATCAAATTCTGTCAAGACTATTGTAGGTGTATTATCAATGTTTCTTACACTTTCCTCACTTTGAGGCTTGAGATAGGTTTTTGACACTTGTATCACCTTACACACATGTTTATATACACCCTTCATATTTTTTGTATATTACTACGTTACCTAGAGGATTTGTCTAGTCTTTAGCAATAGTCACAACTAGCAACAAAACACGATGACACTATTGTAGGTGTTTGTTTGATATTATTACCGTTAATGGGAAGAGTGAATGGAATAGAGAGATTTAATAGGTATGGTAATATGTAATTTTAATTTAGGAGAATATTTTACTATCCACCCTTAAACTCTTTCACCAATCACTTGATTTTCATGACTTCCCTTGGCATGTGCTAGCTCATTACTAGGGTTAACATATCATCTTACAAGAATGACCTTAAAGATGTATCTTGTACACTTCCAAATAATTTCAATGATTTTAAAACCCTATGAATATCTTGATCACTATAATATTATCCTCTTATCTGATTTAATACCCAAATTTCCTTCAATAATTTATAGGTCTCCTCACATTTCTCACACAGGCTTATAAATGTGTTAATTGAAGATTTTTCATTGGGTTTCCCCTTCAACACAATTTCTCACCATAATTTTACACACCTTATCAAATCTATTTTAAAATATAAATCCAAGGATCATCTTGAGATTCTCTAAATGCATCACCTCTTTACAAAATAGTTAGATATTGGTCATGGATGTGAACTTATAGGTCACAATCTAGGCCTCTTAACCTTTTTGATCCTAATAAAGGATTCTATTTTATTGGTCTTGGTCTTAAAATAGATTATAATGGGATAAGGGGAATCATAAATTATCCAAAAAATCACTTGGTCCTATGTAATTGATCCATATAGTTTCAAGTGAATAAACTCTTCTCAAATTGATAGGGATGGCATTCTTAGGCTGAGAAGGGAGTTTCTAGGCCTTAAGGCCTTCAAATTGAAAATAAGTGATTGGAGTTGTCTCTTATGGAATTTAAATAACCTATACCATGTATTTATATGTTTATCCATATGAATTTATTCTTCATAATACCTAAACTTTCACCTTCTGCCTTCAAGTATTTGAATGGAGATTTAGGCCTCAGGACTCTTGATTGTGTTTCATCTCATGGAGATATATTCAAGAAAATTTGCATATGAAATGTATGAAACCTTGAAAGGGTTGGTATTTATTCTTTTGGATATGATAGGGTGTGGAAAAAGTGTGAACTTTATGTGATAGTCCACTCAAATATTTTGAGCTACATTGGATCCCTCAAAACTTCAAACCTTGTCATGTAGACTTCCAAACTACCTAGCTGCCAAGGTTTCCTGCTAGAAAACTGATATAAAATGAAAAAATATGGTAGATATAGGCATTATAAATTTTATTTGAGCCTCAGAGTCTTTTCAGATGTTCATTTTTCTTCACTAACTTGTTCATGCATCTACCATGCTCAAAACTGACACTTGGTGTTTTGCTAGTGTTTAAGAGCACCTCATGGTATTAGTTATTATTAATAAAAGAGGGGAAACCAATGTGAGAACTATTTATATTTATTTTAATTCCACTAAGATCCTATCCTATGCCTAATATCCTAGGTCACCACTCTCTCTCTCTTTTGTATGGAATGAGCACATGAAGTTGACCATTACTAGTCCACCAAGAAGTCTGATGGAGATTCTAATGAAAGTTTTGGTTTATTTATACCTATTAAATATTTTTGAGGATTTAAATGACATGAGGTATGTTAAGATACACTTTTTAAACATTATTAGCTGAAGATATATCCTTTCTACCCATACAAATGCCTAAAATTACTTACAAAAGAGTGATTTAATCTTTCTTGTATGTTGAACCTACAAAAAATAACTATGATCTAATATATATTGATAGTGTTAACATATATGCACCTTATATATCCTTTTTCATAATCTTTAAATGTGCTATTTCATGTTTATTTTATCTTTTTTAACTTTGACATTGACTTATGTGACATGCTTACATGATATTTGATGACCTTAGAGACCTATTTATCTTTAAACCATGCTTAACTAGATTACATAATATGACCTTGGAAATAAATATAAACCTCATTTAAATACTAAAAATAGTGATTTGGACATCCCTTGCACCCTGCCAAAAATTACCTCCACAAGAATTAGCTAAGACAAGCAGAAATATAGTGAGAATAAGAAACCTTAGAATTTCAAAATACCTTAACATATGATAATTTACCTTAACATTTTCAAAACTTGACATATGCTATTTTAGACCTCTAGAGACATAATAATCTTTTCTTCTCAATTAGGTATACTTTCCTAAAGGACTAATGCCTCATTTCATGACCCAAGAAAAGACTTCTCATGATGATATGTAGACCACTGTAGTATACACTATGAAACCTTAAAATATGCTAATCAAGACATTCATTGAATAGTAAGACAATCATGAAACATAATGAAGTAGGCATAATACATCACAAGACATAACATGGATATAAATAAGTTTCAATATGTGTTCAAGATCAAGATTTTTTTCAACCTATCCTATGGTAGCCAAATTTTGGCTAACACATATCTAAATTTATAGATTTGATTTATTTGGTATGGTTTTCTAGTATATGGAGATCAGTTATACTATATGTGGGAATAGAGTAGGAGGATAATTTAATTTCTAAAATTTAAACTTAAAATATCAATTTTTTTTGGATCTATCATATGGGCATTAGAATTTTAGGACTAATCAAAGCAGTTAATAATGTAGAATTTAAGATTGGACATGGGGTAAATGCATAAAGTTGGGGGAAAAAAAGTGACACAAGAAAAAATACAAAGCATTTTCTATAAAGGGTGTATAGCCTTTTTTAAAAAAACCAATGAAAATATAAATAAGGGTCAATCTTGACCCTAACGGGTGTACACCATTTGTATTCCAAAGGGTGTACACCCTTTAAAAAGGGTGTATGACCTTTCCAAAGGGAGTACACCTTTTCTAAATGGCACACACCTTTTACAAAGGGTGTGCATCCTTTTAAAGGGCACATACCCTTTTCAAAGGGTGTGTGTCCTTTTCAAAAGGTGTAAGCCTTATCTAGATGGTGTACACTCTTTTTAGAATGCATTTTTTTTAAATTTGAGGTGTTTTGAATGGAAATTTATTATTTTTAAATTTGAGGTACAAGCATATATTTAGTAAAATAAATGTTAAGTATAAGTTTTATGTTTACATATACTTAATCATAAAACTTATAATTTAAATTTATTTTACTAAAAATAACAAATCAGGGCCACTCAACATCTTCTAAAATTGATTATAGAGTTGCAGGAGTTACCATTTAGAAGAAAGTTTTCCAAATTTCATTCCAACCAATACTTAGTTTTCAAAATTTTAGGATCAGAAGGTAGAATGAGAAATGAGGTTATAAATCATGTTATATATGTAATAGATTTATACCATTGAGTATTACATGTATATTTTACCCACTTAAGTATTCCCTATCTACTTTATCTACTTGAGTATGCTCTATCTAATTAAATAACCAAGCCATGGCTTGATCTCAAGAATTATGCCCTACCTAGATACACAATTAATATCTTCATATTTACTATTCCCTACTAGTGTGAAATTAAGTATTCCACTTACTCAACCTAGCCTACTTTAGGGTCCTTTAGAAACCTTCTTTCAATGAGGTGTCTTCCCAACCATGGATTATCTCTTGGTCTATCACAAAATGTCTTATTAGTATTGGTATTAAAATACTAATGACTTATTCTTTAGTATTATCTCTTGAATTCTTTGCCTCTGTATTCAGATCAAAAGACACTTTCAAGGACTTAAAATAGGGTACTCATTCCTAAGATAGTAATCTAACTTCAAGCAAAACCCTTATTTGACTCCTAAAACACTCAATTGTACATCCCCACTTCTTTGAACAATATTATGAGGGTTTTACCAATTATTTGAATCAAGATTCTTAGTGCATGAAGAACTTAAACTCAAAACTTAGATGACAAAAAATTTACCCTTTATAGGCCTATTAGGCCAAATTCTACCTCTTAAGGACTTGACACAAAGGGGTCTACATCTACCTTGTTTTTTGGACTCATTAAATTAAAAAACTTTATGAAAATATCAAGAAAATTATATAATACTCATAAGTGTCTTTACATAATCTTAAGATACCAATTAGACCACCAAAGTGCCCAAAAAGTTGACTAATTCCTAAGCAGTACTATAATATTATGTATAGGCATGTTTGGTCTTGAAAAGGTATTATTAATCTAAGCTCATCAAAGGATTATTATAAATATTTATTAAGATCTTTGGAGACTATTTATAAGGATGAAAAACAATTTATTTTATTTCTTTCTTAAGAATTAGAATTCAATGGAAACTATATTGTTTAGGTTTGGATAGCCTAATCTACTTACTTGGAAGGATATTGAATTGTATTATATTTCAAATGCTTTGAATCACTTTAATTTTAAGTGTTATATAATTTTTACATAATAACATTGGACCTTCATAATAGGTTTATACTCGATCAACAAAGTTGGAGATGTACTATAGTTGTAGTTTACTATCTTTGCCTTAGAATATTCTTAACAACCTTATTCTTAACATAGAAAATGAGATTTAATTAATTTTTATATCAATATGCATAAATTAACATCCTAAAATATGCAACCTATAACATATATATAGTAATGATATATTAATTCATACATTACATCTGCCACATACATGGTACTACATGTACGTATTCAGTCACTCATACATGACATCTTCATGTGGTGACTCATATTAGACATGAATATAACTAATAACCCTAGTTCACTCCATTTAAAACTAAAACATTAACCCCTAAACCCTAACCTAAAACATTAAACCTCAAACCCTAAACATTAAAACCTAAACCCTAAACCTCAAACCCTAAGCCATAAACCTTGAACTAGGAACACTAAATAATATACCTAAACCTTGGATCCTAAGACCTAAACCCTGAACCATTAATCCTAATACAATATATCTAAACCAAAAATAATAATCCATAAACCCTAAACTATTGAACCTAAACATATAAACTTAAAACATTAAACCCTATACTTTATACCATAAACCATAAAACCTAAATGTAAGCCCTTAACCCTAAACTTCAAACCATAAACTTAAAATCCTAAATATTAAACCCTAAAACTTAAATGTAATCCCTTAACCCTAAAATCCAATCCTAAAACCATAAGTCATAAACCTTAAACATTAACTCCTAAGCCAAAAATTCTAAATCCAAATCAAAAACCAACAATGTTAAACACTAAACCTAAATCCCTTAACCCTTAACCCTAAACCATAAAGCTTAAACCTAAATCCAAAAAAAATAAATTATAAACCATAAACACTAAACCCAAAGTCATAAACCCTAATCCCTAATCTCCAAACACTAAATCTCAAACCTTAAAAACTAAACACTATGTTTTAAACCCCAAACCCTCAACTAAACCCCCAAGACCAGAGTTCTGAACCTTACACCCTAAAACCTAAACCCTAAGTATGAAACCATAAACCATAAATCCCAAACCTTTAATCATAAAATAAAAATAGTAAGGCATATAACTGAGTCCATAAGCGATAACATTAAAACTTGTACCCTGAATGCTAGTCTATATACACTAAACCCTAAGTTGTGAATATTGAATCATTAACCATAAACCTTAAACCCTAAAATTTATAAATATTAAACCTATAGCTATAAACCATAATATTTAGTTATCACCTATATAGAGAAAGGATAGGTGGCATTGACTAAGCCATATATTTAAAGGATAAGGGTCATTCTAACCTATATAGAGAAAGGGGTGACTAGGGGCATTCATGTAAAAGGCTTGAATATGGATACAATATGAATTCTTAAATAATTTTTAGGGTTTTCAATCAATGGGCATATCAATATGCATAAATTCCTAGCCTGTAGCAATCAACCTATAACATACATATAATAATGATATAGTCATTCATACATTACATCTACCCCATACCTAGTATCACATGTAGGTATGTTATTACTCATACATGATATATTATTTTATTCACAATACAATCACTAATACTATACACAAATTTATCTAATCACCCTCGTACACTCCATTTATACCTAAACCATTAACCCCAAAACCCAAACCCCAAACCCTAAACACCATAGACCTTAAATGTTGAACCCTAAACCTAAACCCTCAACACCATAAACCTTAAACACTTAACCCTAGTACATTATCCCTAAACCCAGAATAATAATACATAAACCCCAAAACTTAGACCCTAAACATATAACCTTAAAAATTTAAACCTTAGACTTTGTATCCTAGACCCTAAGCCCTAAAAACTAAACTCTAAGCCTTTAACCCTAAAGCACAAACCATAATCCTAAGATTCTAAATTTTAAACACTAAACCATAAAACCTATTATTCAATTTCCCACTCCCTTATTGGGAAAATCTATAGGTGTGTATGCATGATGTTTGTATGGGAATGTATGATATTTGATTATGTACATGGTATATTGGTCCTGTAATTAATACTATACCTCCACCATTGATGCTATGAATCTATTCCATGTCTCTAAACTTTATGAAGATCTTAGACTAGTTGAAACACTTATATCACAACCCTAAATGACACAAAACAACACACCACATACTTGTGCTTCATGTGTACTTATAGAACACACACAAACAAAAAACTAAATTAAATATGAAATCATTGTACTATGAAGGGAGGGTTAGAAATAGGCTCCAGCATGCATTGTATGTGTCCCTAATCATCAATATTTCTCTAGACAAGTGTTCTCATATTTACAATCACAATCATCTTTTTTAGGACCTATTTTCACATTTGGCACTGAGATGTTCACAAATTTCTCAATCCAATCCATACAAAGAAGGGTATGACACTTGTCAATGTTCCTCCAATCTCTAGATCCATGAGGTAGACTTTAAAAGGCCTCTAAATTAGAGTTACCACCTTCTCACATGGTGATCACTCTTTATTCACTATGATAATTTATATTGGATGAAGTGAAAATTATTATATAAATACTTGTGTGCTTTAATAAGGCAAGAAATGGATATTAGGAGGCTAGGTCTCATTCTATCTTCTAAAGTGAACATCATCCTTTGGGAATCTTCTATACCTGCAAGACATAAAAAAATATCAATGAAATCCATTATGTACCATGTATACATAGATAGGTTATAATTCAACTTGATAATAAGGAGACTTATGGAGTCCTCTATAAGTCCAAGATCATTTCCCAATCAAACTATCCCTTCAAGATGCCTTTTCTTCCACTTGGTCCCAATCGAGTAATTAACAAGGGTTTTAGAGGGTTTTAGGTAGTTTTACCCATTAAGGATAGTTCATAAAATTATGACATACTAACCCTAAATAAATTCCTCTAGATCCTTTCTTAGGACCCATCCAACCCATCCTATATCCTCAAACTCCCATGCTAGGTATCCATATTGATGTGAGCTTCGAAACTCAAGCTCTCGAGCTCTTCAAGGCATTATGTGCACCCTATCATGTTATTCAACCAAGAAATGATCTCTTTGTGGCCTTATCTACAAAACAAAGTTTTTCACACACCTTATATATCCCATGGATGTCCTATAAGCTTCTTCAAGGTTCACTTGGTGTTAGAAGTGAGGCTACATGTACTTAGGTATTTTAGGCCTAGTCTACACATAACTACTCATCAACACGTATGAGTATTTATTATTATTGTGATGAATCTTATGTGTTTTCTCATGTTCAAAACATCCTCCTACATCTCTTTTCAAGGTTTTGATAGTTTCTAACTCATTTCTTTACCCTTTTCATACTAAGCCTATAAGATTTTTCCTCTTGGGAGTGCCCTCTGACTGAGACAAAATAGAGGTCACTTCCCCTATTATCCTAGACAAAATTATTATATTATGGGATTGTGAAAGTTATGGGGACTCTTTTTACAAATTTTTAATGTTGGTTCACACTCCTAGCACCTCCAAACCTCATAATACCCAAGGTAGACTTCTTGAGCACTTGTGTGTAGGGTTTATGTATCAACTATAGGTTAAGGATTAACATTAGTTTACACCCATATTTTCTTGGCCTAAGTATTTCATTAGGTTTTTATAACCATGGTCAAGGTGTTATAGTCAATTCTATCACCCATCCTTTCTTGCCAACTCCTCAAAGTTTGTTCTATACTGACTTAGGCTTAAATTGCAATCAACTGTGACTATGTGTCTACTCAAAAAAGGTATACCTATAGGTGGACATTATATCTTATACAATTATATACCATGTTCCACATCTTCTAAATAAAATAACCCTAGTGCAATCCATTTCCACCTAAACCATTAACCCCAAACCCTTAACCCTAAACACTAAAGCTTAAACCCTAAACATTGAAACCCCCTAATCCATAAACCCTTAACCATGAACACTAAATAATAGATATAAACCCTAGATCCTAATCCATGTATTGAAAGGATAGGGATCAGTTTAACCTAAATATAGAAAGGAATGACTACGAACATTTGTGTAAAAGGCTTGAAGGTGGATTCAAGATGACTTTCTAATAAATTATGGGGTTCTTAATTAATGGGTCTATCAATATGCATAAATAGATACCCTATATCATTCAACCTATAACATACATATAATAATGATATAGTCATTCAAACATTACATCTATTGGAAATATTGTCATCAATGTCAAAGGTTTAGTATTATTGGTGATAAAGGCCCCATTGCATTTAATATTATTTATCTTGGCTAATGTGAGTTAATATTTATTTAATATTAACAAATATATTTTTGGTTGCATATGAGACAAAAGAAGGGCCCATGGAGAAGTCGAAGAGCCATGTGATAAAGATAAAAGAAGGATGGGACACATTTTCCCATGAAGAATCATCTTGGGGAATACCAAGAGTCACCAAGTGAAGACAAAAGAGTAAAGGCACAATTTCTCATGAAGGGACACTTTGAGGAATACGAAGAGTCACCAAAGATAAGGACACAAGTAGGAAGGACATTTTTGGTCATGAAGGGTCACCACATGAGTTTTCAAATGCTTGGATATGAAGGGTCATCTAAGATTGGCACCATTTTCCATGAGGATTGAAAGGTCACAAAGGGGGAAGGCCAAAGGTCATTTGGAAAGCTATAAATAAAGGTTTAAGAAGCCATTTGTAATATGAGAGAAAGAGGTTGATTTGATATTGTAATATCTAGCTTAGAAGAGCAATTGTGAGATATGAATATGATTTGTATTTGTTATATCTAGCTTGGAAGAGCAAAGGTGAGAGAGAGGAAGGAGATGTTGTATTGATCTATCATTTGTTGAGATAGAAACATTGAGAGATAGGTGTGTTATATACACAAAGGGGTTGGTGCTCATGAATTGTTACTGGGTTGGTGCTTGGAAAAGGGGTTGGTGCTCTTGTGGGTTGGTGCTCATGAATTGTTGCTGGTTTGGTGCTTGGAAAAGGGGTTGGTGCTCCTGTGGGTTGGTGCTCATGAATAGGTGTTGAGTTGGTGCTCGGCAAAGGGGGTTGAAGCTCATATGGGTTGGTGCTCATGAATTGTAGCTAAGGTTTGTATTTGGCAAAGGGGTATCGTGCTCTTGTGCGTTTGTTCTCATGAATATATTTGAGATTGATTCTCCATGGTTTTTCCCACATTGGGTTTCCACGTTATATCTAGTGTCTCTCTCTATCTTGTGTGATGTTTATTGTTTGAGTTTTATTGCATATCTTGAATGTTTGATTAAGTGGAATTTTATAAAGGGAAAGTTTCATAAGATATATAATATATTGATTCACCCCCCCTCTCAATATATTATGTGCTTAATGATTGGTATCAGAGCAGGTTCCTTTTTGAAAAGTTTTACAACTTGAAGGTAGATCACGAAAGCATGATGGTTGGGTCACAGCAAGGATTTTCTAAAAATAAGGCACCTTTGTTTGATGGGATGAATTATGCTTTTTTGATCATGATAATGAAGGTTTATCTGATGGCCCTTGGATTTGACATATGGAAATCAGTGGTGGAGGAATATGAAGAGCCATAGACATCTATAATTACTCCAGCAGAAAAGAAGGCAAGTGAATGTAATGTTAAAGATTTAAATGCTATTTTATGTGGTTTATGTGAATCTAGATTTGTTAAAGTTATGCAATGTAAATCTACTCATGAAACTTGGGTAAAACTTGAGAATAATTACAAAGGTGATGGAAAGGTTCAGCAAGCTAAGTTGCAGACTTTTAGAAGGCAATTTGAAAGTTTGAAGATGGAAGAAGAAGAAGATATAGCAAGATATCTTTTGTGGGTTGATCAAGTTTTAAATCAGATTCAAGGTCTTGGAGAAACATTAGATGAGTCAACAGTGGTACAAAAGGTTTTGATATCTCTACCAATGAGATATGATGCAAAGGTTTTGGCAATCAAGGAGATGAAGAATTTACCCAAGCTAAAGATGGATGAGCTTCATGGTATTCTCACGGCATATGAGATGCAGACAGAACAAGATAAACCCTCAACGAGAGAAGCGGCTTTCAATACATCAAAGAAGGAGAAAGCTAAGATTCAAGAATCAAGTGATAGTTCTAGTGATGATGAAGATGACAATGAAGCACTTTTTATTCGCAGGCCGAAAAGAGGAACATGTAAATATCAAGGATAATTACCTTTTAAATGTTTTAATTATGGAAAGATTGGACATTTTTTAGCTAGATGCCTAGATAAGGTTAATGATGAAGAAGAAGAAAAGCCTACATACAAGAATAATTTCAAAGGAAAATCCAAAAAGGGATTTGAGAAGAAGAGCCTGTATTCTAAGGATCCTAGCTCAGTTGAAGATAGTGGAGTCAGCGATTCAGAAGAAGAAGAGATTCTATTCATGTCTATACATGAAGATGATCAAGAAGAAGAAGAGGAGGAAGCTAAAGTAGATATGGAAGGAGAACTCAATTGTGCCCTAGAAGAGTTAGAAGCTGTTCAGAAGAAGAATCGAAGATTAAAGTGCTAGATCGAGAAAAATGAATAAGAGTCAAAGGAAATGATTGAAGATCTACAAGCACACTTTGAATAATCTAAGAAGAATGAAGAAGATCTCACAGCACATTTGAAAATAGCAAGAAAAGATTGTGAAAGGTATGTTATTGAAATTGCCTCTTTAAAAGAAGATATTAAGAAAGTAGTCAGTGATAAAGTAGTGAGTGATTCAAAATTTGGGGATAGCACTACAATGCTGAATAAGATATTGGAAAGTCAAAAAGTATATTTAGATAAGATAGGGATTAGTTTTGAAAAGAAAAAGAGCTATGTTGAAGCTCTTACACAAGAGGAAACAAAAAGGGGAGAAACGAAGAATACAGAGGACATTCCAAATAGAGATGGCTGGAAGGAACAACGCTACAAAAGGCAATTAGGTCAGAGATATACAGACAGGTCTTATTTTTATGGCTATTATTTTTATTGTAATGGATATGGTCACAAGAAATTAGAATGTAGAAAAAGATCTAACAATTTCAAAAATAAGGAGAAGAAAAGTCAAGTGGAGTCAAGTAGAAGCCAAAACTCTTTTTCTCCTCTATCAAGCTTTGATGAAGAGACCATAGTGTGTTACAAGTGTAACAACTTCAAACACATAGCTCAGTATTGCAAAAGCATGTTTGAGTCAGTCAAGAAGGATTAGAGTTTCAAATCTCCATTCATCAAGAAGAAGAATCAGAGTGTCAAAAATCCATTTATCAAGAAGAAGGTTAAGACATGTTCATGGCAAAAGAAACAATCTAAAGATTCAATGATGGTTCAGACATCACTGCATGTAAGAGGTAAAGATCAGCCATGGTTAATTGGTAGCAGATGTTCAAGGCATATGACAAGTGATAAAAGTAAGTTCATTACTATAAAGAAGATCAATGGTGGTACAGTGAGATTCAGAGATAAAACCACTACTAAGATAACCAAAAAAGGTACTTTGAGTTTGGATTATGGTAGAACTAAGACTAAAAATGTTTTTTATGTAAAAGGTCTTAAGCATAATCTGTTGAGTGTTAGTCAAATTTTTGGTCAAGGATACACATTAAGGTTTCATGCTGAAGGTTGTGAAATTAGAAGAAAAGATTCAAATGAGTTGATTGTAGATGCTCAAAGGACAGGGAACAATGTATATGTATTGTCAGATATCTTCTCAAAGGCATGATCAAAGGATACATTCAAAGATCGTCTAGAGGAGTTGGGAGTAATTTCTATTACATCCTGCCATTGATGTTCAACATCAAGTTAGGGGGAGCTAAGTGTTAGCTCTAGGTAGGCCCTTTTCCATTGATGTCAAAGGGGGAGAATAATAGGTATAGGTATAGGTGCAAAAAAAGGTACAGGGAATAGGTACAAGTTGCTACAGTTTGGGGGAGTTACTGTATGTTTTTAGATGATGGTATGTTCAGGTGATAGGATGTGGCAGTTTCAAGATTGAGGTTGCCATCAATGACAAAGGGGGAGATTATTGGAAATATTGTCATTGATGTCAAACATTTAGTATTATTGGTGATAAAGGCCCCATTGCATTTAATATTGTTTATCTTGGCTAATGTGAGTTAATATTTATTTAATATTAATGAATATATTTTTGGTTGCATATGAGACAAAAGAAGGGCCCATGGAGAAGTCGAAGAGCCATGGGATAAAGACAAAAGAAGGATGGGATGCATTTTCCCATGAAGAGTCATCTTGGGGAATACCAAGAGTCAACAATTGAAGACAAAAGAGTAAAGTCACAATTTCTCATGAAAGCACACTTTGAGGAATACGAAGGGTCACCAAAGATAAGGACAAAAGTGGGAAGGACGTTTTTGTTCATGAAGGGTCACCACATGAGTTTTCAAATGCTTGGATATGAAGGGTCATGCAAGATTGGTGCCATTTTCCATGAGGACTGAAGGGTCACAAGGGGGGAAGGCCAAAGGTCATTTGGAAAGCTATAAATAAAGGCTTGAGAAGCCATTTGTAATATGAGAGAAAGAGGTTGATTTGATATTTTAATATCTAGCTTAGAAGAGCAATTGTGAGAGATGAATATCATTTGTATTTGTTATATCTAGCTTATAAGAGCAAAGGTGAGAGAGAGGAAGGAGATGTTGTATTGATCTATCATCTGTTGAGATAACGACATTGAGAGATAGGTGTGTGGTATACACAAAGGGGTTGGTGCTCATGTGGGTTGGTGCTCACGAATTGTTGCTAAATTGGTGCTTGGCAAAGGGGTTGGTGGTCACGAATTATTGTTGGGTTAGTGCTTGGCAAAGGGGTTGGTGCTCCTTTGGGTTGGTGCTCATGAATAGGTGCTAGGTTAGTGCTCAAAAAAGGGGTTTGAAGCTCCTGCGGACTGGTGCTCATGAATTATAGTTGAGGTTTGTACTTGCCAAAGGGTTATGGTGCTCTTATGGGTTTGTTCTCATGAATATATGTGAGATTGATTCTCTATGGTTTTTCCCACATTGGGTTTCCATGTTATATCTGGTGTGTCTCTCTATCTTGTGTGATGTTTATTGTTTGATTTTTATTGCATATCTTAAATGTTTGATTAAGTGGAATTTGATAGTGGGAAATTTTTATAAGATATATAATATACTGATTCACCCCCCGCTCTTAGTATATTTTGTGCTTACCAACATCTACCCTATATCTAGTACTACATAGAGGTATGTTGTCACTCATACATGACATATTCCTATATTAATTTATAGTCACTCATACCAAACATAAAGGTAGGTAATCACCCTAGTACACTCCATTTACTCCTAAATTATTAACCCTAAAACCCAAACCCCAAACCCTAAACACCATAAACCTTGAATTTTAAACCCTAAAAACCATAAAACTTAAACACTTAACTCTAATACATTATCCCTAAACCCAAAATAATAATAACTAAACCCCAAAACCTAGACCCTAAACATATAACCTTAAAACCTTAAACCCTAGACTTTATATCCTAGAACCTAAGCCTTAAAACCTAAACATTAAGCCCTTAACCCTAAATCCCAAACCATAAGCTTAAAATCTAAATACTAAACACTAAACCATAAAAATTTAAACTTATAGGTCCTTAATATTAAACACTAAAACTTAAACATAAAATTCAAAATCATGAGCCTTAAACTCTAAACACCAAACCCCAAACCCTAAACCTGAACCATGACCCCTAAAATTTTAATGCTAAACCCTAACCACTAAATCAAAAATATTGAAATTTGAACCCTAAACCACAAACCCAAAACCCTAAAACCACAAACCCAAAACCATAGACCCTAAATCCTAAAATTTGATAAACCCTAAACCTTAAAACCTACATGCTAAAACCCAAACAATCAACTCTAAACATTAAAATATAAACATTAAACCCTAAGCCCTTATCTTAAAACCCTAAATATGAAACCTAAATTAAAATCACTAAACATACATCATGGAGACCATAATACAAACGAATGATGCAAGCATTAGTAGTTCAACTCAACCCCCTCTCCACTTTCTTATCATAATTCCTACATGAGCGCAAAGATTTCTATATAAAGAGAAAACATGCCATAAAAAAGTTAGTAGCACAAATGCTAATAATTTATACTCATGACCCACATCACTCATTGATAATAACTCATAAACATGATAAGATCCAAAATGATCTATCCATTTTTCTCAATGATTTGGAAATAACTGTGTCTAGAATAAGGATTTCACCTCATATGAAGCAAGCGCAAATAGGTAATGCTTTTATCTATCATCATTTTTCATCATCCCTCATCATTAAAAATGTTTTTTTCCATGCAAGTGAAAATAATATATTATCTTTTTTTCACCATGTAAATCATTCAATAATCTCCCTAGAGTAATCCATCATGACCCTATCTAATCTACTAGACATGAATGAGAATAATTACCCTAGTGCACTCTAATTGAAATAAAAAGAATTGAGACACCATTAAATATTTATATGAGAAAGATATTTGTCATTCTAAAATAAATTTATACTATCTAATGGATTGGAACACACTCTACTAGATGAGGGAGTGACTAGGGGTGATGATAGAGTGATTAGGTATGATGAGTGACAATGAGGGAATTATTAGGGACAATGAGGGATGAGGATAAATGAGGAGTGGGTGATTAGGGATGATTAAGGATGATGAGGGTTGATGAGGGAGTTATTAGGGATGGTGAGGGGTGTAATGAAATATGATGAAGGATTGACTAGGGATGATAATAAATGATGATGGTTAATGAGGGAGTTATTAAGGATGATGAGGGATGATGAGAGTGTGACTAGGGATGATGATCAAGATGATGGAAGAGTGATTATGTGTGATAAGGGCTCATGAGTTTTTATGACTTGGAGTGTTTAGGTATGATCAATTACAATGAGGGATGATGAGGGATGATGAGGCAGTGATTAGGTATGATGAGGGTTGATGAGGGAGTGATTAGCAACAATGACAGATGATGTTAGCCAATGAAGGAGTGATTATGGATAATGAGGGATAATGAGAACCATTGATGAAATCAATAGGAATGATAAACATGAATATGAGGGTTTATGAGGGAGTGATTAGGGATTATGAGGATCAATAAGAGAGTGTCTTATGTGAATTTGCAGTGCTAGAATATGAATTTATTCTACATGATTTTGGAGTAATACATGAGATTGGAATTGAAAAATGCATGGAATAACCATCTATCTTACATTTTTTGTAAAATGTGGTATATTTTTAGAATGAATTTGACTGGTATTTTGATTTATTTTATTTCAAATAGAGTCTATTAGGGTGATTAGCTACATTCATGTCAAGTATAAGTTATCATATCATGATTATAGGTAAATGTCATGTAAGAGTGAATGCATACATATATGTAATAGGTATGTGATAGGTGTCATGTATGAGTAATCGTATCATGACTATAGGTATGTTACAAGTTACATGATACAGGGCAATCATTTATGCATATTGATAGATCTATTGATTGAAAAACCTAAAAATTATTTAAGAATCCACCTTCAAGCTCAGGTATTCAATTGGGTAGGGCATACTCAAGTAGGAAAAGTAGTAAGGGCATACTCAATTTTTTTAAATTTATAACATAGTCAATGTTACAAATCCATTATATGCGTAACATGATTTGTAACCTCATTTCTTATTCTATCTTCTGATCCTGAAATTTTGAAAACTAAGTATTGGTTGGAATGAAATTTGAAAAACTAACTTCTAAATGATAACTCTTAAAACTCTATAATCAATTTTAGAAGACACTTAGTGGCCCTAATTTTTTATATTTAGTAAAATAAATTTAAATTATAAGAATATAAAATGTAAAATGTAATATAAAATATGTAAAATGTAATACAAAATTTAATGTAAAAAAATGCATTTCAAACACCAAATTGAAAAAAAAAGTGCATTCTAAAAATGGTGTACGCCCTTTGAAAAGGACACACTCCCTTTGAAAATGGTGTATACCATTTGGAAAGGGCATATGCCCTTTGAAAAGGATGCATGCCCTTTCTGAAGGGTGTACGTCCTTTAAACATTTCAATATTTTTTTTGTTTTCCCTACAAATCTACCTTGAGTATAGGCTTGGAAAGGTCTGAACCTACCTTGAAACTGGTTATGGAGCAGCCCACTTAGTTTCTAGTAAATTTATGTTTCCTTTCCATCTTGTTGACACATTTGATAAGGCAACTTTTGTTATTATTTTTTAAATTATATAGGTTTGTAGAGGAGAAAGTGTAGTTTTAGAATATATAGTTTTTTTAATGTTAGAATATTATTTATAATTATTACTTAATTTATACATAACATACCTCATTATTGACTATATACATATCATCACAAATTACCTTATAACATTTTGAATATTAATCAAAAGTTTATAAAATTTAAATCTCAACAATCTACATATTGTTAACTATGCTTTACAAAAAATTGATTTTCATGAAGTTAAGGTCAAAAAAATGTGTTCGTACATTTACAGTTTTAATTTTATAATTTTCTTGACTTGTAAAAATATTTAAAAATTATATATATATAATAAAAATCATTCTCAACAATCTTTGACATTTCACCTATCTATATATGAAATTTCATACAAAAATTCAATCGTTTACTCAAGAAAAGTGTGTTCGTACACATGCACTTTCTTTATCTTTTTACAAACAATTACCAACCCATTTTGATAAATGCATCTATTTCTCACACTTTTATCATCTGAGTATTGGAAAAAAATATATATTTATAAACTACATTCAAAATTTCACAATTCATATTTTTATGTCATTGTCAAATTCCTTTTCAAAATGTCTCTAACATTCTCTCCAAGTTCAACTATTGTTATTTTCAAAAAAAGGGTGTCCCTTTATACCCCCACCTTTTTGTCCCCCATTATCCTGTGTCTACCCCATAAAGACTGATTATCCTTATTAGGTGATTGAATTTTCACTTAGAAATTATTGTTATTGACTTTTATTTATGATTAGAGAAGGTGGACATATAAAAATTTTGGAGTGTTTTTAAGATCTAATTAGAGTAAGTACCGAGTATCTAGAAGTTCAAAATTGAATTGAAGGGTACATTAGGGTAGTTGAATATTTAAACATTTGTTATAATGAATGGAGAAATTAAAAAAATGGGGTTGCATTATTGAAGAGTATCATCTCATCCCTTTATATTGGATTTAATAAATCCAAGGAGGAATATTTAAACAATCACAAGGCATCTATGCTTGTAGAGCTTAGGCAAAAGGGTCTCAATACATCCGATATTCTTTTCCAAGGTGGGATTTTTAATTTATTTTGGTATTTGATGTTTTAAACCTAGGTTCACTTATCTTTATTCTTTTATCATTATTGAAGATTTGATTGATGGGTTTTAAAGACTTAAATTGTTGGTGTTGTTGAACTATATAAGGGAATTTTATTAAATCATACTAAACAATACCATGGAGACACTCATTCAATAAAAGAAACAATATGATTTATAATTATGTATTTTACCAGAAATAAAACCAAATCAGAAAATCATTAGGAAAATATCATTCTCTTCCTAGGGAATTTTGTACTTCATATTTTTTTTATTTTGAATGAAGGATGCCATATGGTGAAAAGTATTTATGTAATTAATATGGTTGTCCTAAGTGAGAATTGTTTGTTTTCTATTAACCCTAAATGATAAACCTAAATATTGTTATGTGTTTTTATTTATATAGCATTGAATGATTTTAATATAATAATAGCTATATAATTCTAATAATTATTGCGTAATCTATAAAAACAATAAAATCTTAACCTTGATTTCTCAATTTGAACATGTTTACCTTCATTTGTGTTTCTCATTACTAGCGAAAGATATAGTTATCAAGATCCCTATTTGGGTTTTGCATGTAGCATTCTAGATATTATACTCTTTATAGTTGACTGGTTACAATCACGAGTTATTTTATACATCTCATATGGCTAGTAAATTATTTTTAAGTAGTTTATTATTTTGCACTTTTATATTATAAACATATTTAAATTTCAAGACCCAAAAACAATGACTAGTCCTAAATTTTTTTAGGGGAAATATTTGTTTTAAACTTTTTGTAGATAGATAGTAAGAAGAGTATCACAAATTTAGATGAATTCTCAATTCTAAGAAGATCAGTGTACAATAAATGCAAGAAATTTTTAGATTTTGAGAAAGGTAAATTTTATTAGAGTATGAAAGCCATTCTTAGCAAGTCCAAAGTTTCTAAAGATCATTATAATAGAGATTCCATTATTCATGATATTTATTATACAATGTTTTTTATAGTTGAGGATAGTAATTTATACCTTTAATTCTAGTTCATTTAAAGATTAAATATCATTCAAGAGCATAAATTCATGAATACAACATTTCTTTAGCCACGAATATAACTAGTTCACACATCCACATATGTTTACTTTCTCAGTTAATTTCTCATTTCTTATTGATATTTTTTTCAAAATCTATTCTTACATTTATTTTGTAGTTCATGTGGGTAACTTACTAATCTTAATTTGTTTATTTAGTTTACAACATCACCTCAGTACGATATTCAATCTTTTGGCTCTATAATCTATTGAAATTTACAAGCACCCCTTACAACAAAGCGCTTCCCCTTCCTACCTAAGAAAGAGGGGAAATATTATTTGATTGAGTACCCTAATTTTAAAATATAAAATGTGTTTCTTATAAATAACTATATTATAATGGATCCTAGATAATGTGCTAATTCTTAGAGCCCTTTAATGTAACATCACATCTCACATTCTAGATGTAAGAAAGATTGGCAATTATGGATAGTAAATCCCTTAGTTTTCTTACAAATTCAACTAGTAAATGCCTTTGATTGACATTATAGGTGATATATTTAAGGTAAATATTGAGGTTATTGATCAAGTGTAGAGACATTTTACATGACATAATAGTAGATATATTCTATGTTTTGATTTAACACACTTTTTCTATGAAATAAAACTCAAGATGGTCAAAAAGGGATGATGAGAATCAATTGGGTATAATCTCTACCATTTGAATCACTAATTATACATTTGAACTCAAAAATTTTGGGTGGTATTTTATACCTCAGTGGTTGAATAGAGAAAACATAAGCTAACTTGGTCAGTGATAAACTCTTACAACATTGTGAAATTTCAAGGTAATTGGTTGTTGATGTATGATCAACTCATGTTTTAGAAGTCAGATGATATTTAATTTTTTGTATTCTTTAAAAATTTAACACTTTTCATATTCTCATAAATACAAATTACTAACATGCACATTGATGTATTTTTTAATAACTCTACATCAATGAATTTTTAGATTTAGAGATTTAGTTCTAATAGAATCTCACTTTTCAGTAACCATTCTAACCATTAGTTAGAGAGTCTCATCCTATGCATTAGGGAGATTACACTTCTATATGTGTATTCCAAAGGATAATGATGAGAATTCTATATAGATCATTATATCTCATATAAAATACCCACAAGTGTTGCCTCTTGGTTATATATCACATTAAATTTAATAGTTAAGGTCTCATCTAAGTAGGAAATGAGTGAAATTCACTTTCATTTGTATGTGATACATTATTGATTATCTATCTTGTCATTTGTGTTTAACTTGGATGAAATGAGTCCAATTTTGTATACAAAGATACATCTATATGATGTGATTATTTTGAGAAGTAATCAACAATTTTGGCAATAGTTTTGAAGACTTGGCATAGAACATAGTGAGATATGAAGATCTTTAGTCAAGATCTGAATATCTGCATAAGCATCTTCAAAGATGCTCCTTTGAGTTACAAAGATGTTCTATTAAAGATTCGAAGATATACTAGGAAACTCTAAATACATTCCATCAAAGCTATGAATATCCACCCAAGTAGCATTGAAAACATTGTGATGAATCTCTGAAGACCTATCCAGTTTTGCTTCAAAAATGCCTAGATGTGATTTGAATATGCCTAGATATACTCTACATATTAGTATAGTAAATCTACAAATCTATATATATATATATCTTCCCTCTTTTGATATCTTATTTTAGACATTATTATTCATAATAATAGTTTAAAATATGTGGATATAGATGTATTTATATTTTGTAGATCTGGACATAATCTCTTCAGATATATGTTAGTTACACTTGATCTATTATTAGTTGAATTAGTTCTAATGCCTCCTATAAGTGTATGATTTGATTCATAGATCTTTTATTTAGAATAATTAGATTTTGCTATTTAGATCACCAAATTTTATATGTTGAGAATGGTCATTCAGATGTGATTAAATTACATCTCTCCTTCTCATTCTAGGGTAATAGAGACTACATAAAATCAGGAAACATTCAAGTGTAATTTTATAGTATAATTCATGACAAATACACACAGACACACACACACACACACACACACACACACACACACACACACACACACACACACACACACACACACACACACACACACATGTTTCATTCAACATTCAAGTATTAACAAATTACAATGTTTTATTCCACTATTGAGTTTTAGTTGATCATGTTCTAAAGGAGTAAGGGCCCACTTCTATATGAAGATTAGGACATTTGATATTTCTAGTTTATAGTTTAAAAGTGCATTTATTTTGATACAAGTATATTTAATTTTACAAGTGTGATTTCCCTTTTAATGCAACATGTGATTTCCATTTTAACACAAAGTGTGTTTATTTTAATGCAATCATGATTTCATTAAATGCAAAGTTTATTTCAATTCTATACAAGTGATTTTTACTTATGCAAAAAAATTCTTCCAATCATCATAAGATTAAAGTTAATAGGAATGTTTTTTGACTAAAAAACTCATCTTCATATTTATAATTTGTTAGGAAGTAGTCCAGGTGATAATAGGCAATCAACATTTTCACATTCTTAAATAAAACACTTTCATACCCAACCAAGAAAATATAATGAGGAAACTATAGTGTCTTATGCTAGATGTTTAAGTTTTGGATGTTGATAGTGGGAACTGAAGAATCCTTTTAACAAGGAATGCCATAGGTGATATTCAGTTAGGAAAAGTTCCTAGATCTAGATTTTTGGAAACATAGATTTAGAATCTTGTTTACTACGCTTAGGATTCAGACATTAAAAATAGAGAAAATACCCCCAAAATAATTAACTATTAACTCAAATATCCAATATCTCATTACATATAGCCTTGGACACTGGCCCTTGTAGAAAATGACACCAATCCATTGATTAGTTAAAAGAAAGGTATAATGACAAACTATCATTTTTGGAGCCATTATTTAGGACTCTTAATTAGTAACTAATATGGGTTAGTGAGATACTATATTATAGTTATACATAATAAATTTAAAAAAACATTCATACACCCCCAAAACACAAAAATAATCAAGGACTCCTGAGATTTATTAACTGCCTAAGAGATTCTCAAGGATAATTTATCTCTAAAGACTCCCAAATAAAACTATAAGAAGAGAGGATTCTATCCTTGTTGGAAAGATCAGGAAGTAAAAGAAAGGAAATTGAAATCCATATACAAACTTTTTATAATTCTTCTCCTAAAAATGGTTCATCTTCACAAACAGAGCCTATAAGAAGAATTCTACTTAGGTCATCTTCTCCCATAAGAAGAATTGATCTTGAGGATCCCCTTTCTAGAATAGTTGAAATTTTTCCACAAGTTATACAAGAAGAATATATAATCACCAACAAATATTCTCCTCCTAAGCTAGTAAGCCATAGGTTGAGAAGAGAAGAAGAGAACTTGAATTGTATTGATAAAAAAAATTTGGTAGAAAATATGGGAGATAATCATGCACATGTAGAAAACAATGTTAAATAGCCTCAAAAGGATAAAAAAAATTCTTATCTAATCAGCTTGGGTCTTGATGATAGAACATCCATGAAAAAATCTTTCCATCTATTTTACCTACTCTTAGAGGTAAATACTCTGAGGATCTAGATCAGTTCCTCTTTAAATTTGAGGTTCTTTGCCAAACATATGACTATGTCACTGACAATAAAAAGTTGAAAATTCCCATCTACACTTAAGGATGCAACCTTGAGATGGTTCATGGGCCTTGAGGGTAATTCTATAAGTACTTGAAAAGAAATGAAAACTAAATTTCTTGATAAATATCAAGATTATTGTAGAGCTAGAGAATGAAAATAAGATTTTTCTAAGATAAAACAAAATGAAGATGAAACCTTATAAGATTACCTTGATATGTTTATATTTTTTTATAAACAAAGTGGTTACCAACTCATACAAGATGTCATCAAGACAATATTTCTTAAAGGCCTAGATGATGATGAAAAAATAACCTAAAGCTGGCCAATTAATGGAAGAATTTTATAATTTCAAAATACATATTATAATATTATTTACAAAAATAATATAGATGGTCTCAAATCAAAGTCTAATTCCACTAGTGTTAAAATTTGTTAATATATTGTCCTAGATGTAGGCTTAAACACATGGTAAAATATTATTCTTTAGATAAAATAGAGGTATGTAGTATTTGTGACCTAGAGTAGGACACCAAGAATGAAAATAATCTTCCTACTATGATAAAAAAAAGTGAAAGACGTAGTAAATATAGTTGATGAAGTGAACTTTATCTAAAGATAAGGAAACTAGTACTCCCAACCTCAAAATCAATTTGCTCTAAGATTACCCTAATCCATAGATGACACCATTGGTTGGATAAGTCACACCATAAATGTGGGGACCACCACCAAAACCACAAACATGGGGTAATCATTAATGGATGCCATAGATGTCTGGGATGACTCAAAATCCTTCACAACCCTAGGCATAATAGTAAAATTGACAACCACATTAGATGCAATAGTCACCACCTCAATGGCCATATCAATAATAGTCTCATAATCAAATTTACATAATGTTTCCTCGATAATATGATTTTATTCCTTCACAACCTTAGCCATCATTGATTAAGCAACAGGCTAACCAACCGTAGTTATCCACCTAGCTAGTGGAAAATCTTAAGAATAAGCAAAATACTATTGTTTGTGGAGTTGACAAGGAAAGTAGTGTTTCAAGTGGTTCAACTAAGTGTAATAATGTTCAACTTAAGTTAATAAAGATAATAGGAGATTCACCCATTAGCATATATTAAATTCCCAATGATGAAAACACTCTTGAGTCATCTATAGTCCAAGAACTAAATGAAGACAAGGTAGAAGACACAATAACTCTAGTCATACCATCCACAATTCAATATCCCCCTACTATTCTATTTATTGAGAGACTTAATGAAGAAAAACATAGGGAGGATTCTAAACTGATGCAAGGATTAAGAGAGATGGAGATATAAATTCCATTATTAGGAGTTATTAAGGATATTCTTGAATTGAATCAAATAATTGAAGGATTATGCATCAAATCACCATGTAGAAAGAAATAATATTCTAAAATAATTCAAGTAACTAGGAAAAAATTTGATTTACTAGTAGGAAACATACTTGTTCAAAAATATGAAGACCCTATCCATCCTGTGATGACTGTGACAATTGGGAATAAGTCCATACCAAATGTGCTTATAGATTTAGGTGTTGTCATCAAGATAATGATTGTTAAAATAGTAGAATATTTATCCCTCATAATGCTTTAGCCTACCAATATAATTTTACAAATGGTAGATCAATATACTATTACACCTGAAGGAACCATAAAAAATGTTCTAATAACCATACAATCCTTGGAATACCTTATAGATTTCATGATCCTTCAACCTAAACATAAGAAAGTAGGGTATACAATTATTCTTGGAAGACCTTGGTTATCTATAGTCATAGTACGAATTGACTGTATATCTAGTAATATGACCATTTATAATGGAATACATACCAAAAAAATCTCACTTTATTTACCCATTAGACATTCAATGGATATTTTTGAACAGATATGTATGGATCAATCTCATCAAAATTAGAATATTGTGTCTTCCTTATCCATGGTTACTATAAAAGAACATGTTTAAGAATTTGAGTAAAAAATAAGAAAAGATTTGGACCAAGACAACCTAACTCTAAAGTCCTATGGCCTAAATCCAAATTTTGATAGCTTAGCTCTAAAGTCTGAAAACCTAGCTCTAAAGACTTATAACTTAGCTCTGAATATTGATAGCTTAGATTTTAAGACTAAAAGCTTAGCTCCAAGACTAATAGCTTAGCTCTAAAGATGAACAATCACGAATGGTGTAGAGTAATTTTTTACTCTACATTGCATTCAAATTTTTAGTCACGCACTGTAGTGTTTTGATTCCCACATACCTTGGTCATGGCAGCAGAGTTTTGGCGCAAGGCATGGGTTTGTTTCTTTCATTCCTTTTGTCTAAATGTCAAAGTGCAGTGGAGACTACCAAGTGGCATTTCTCGAGCACGGGTTCTCTTTCCCCTTTCTATTTTCCTCATTTCATTTTTACCTAAGTGTTGAATTCGAGCAGAAGCCACCAAGTGTCACTTTTTGAAACACAAAGCCTACCAACGGGTGTCATCCGAGACACTTTTCATAAACTTTGGGAAGGCCACAGAATGTGCCAAGTATCCAATAACAGCTAAGCAAAAGTCACCACGTGTCAGCATCTGCATCTCATATTAGCACTTGCATTTTATTCTATTTTTCAGCAAAGGTCTTCAACAAGCAAAGTAGTAGGGAGCAGCAGAAAGTGCCAAGTGGTAGTCACAGAAGGCCCTAGACTACCTTTTTTAGAAGAAAGTAGAAGTCACCATGTGTCAGCATCTGAGAGACAGTCAGTTCAATGTTTTTGTTTAATACCTTGGTTAAAGTGTAAATAACGCGTAGTGTTGAACCATTGAACCATTTTGGTTCATCAGGTAGTTCAAGGGAGTGTCCCAAAAAATCCAAAGGGACTTGTACCTTTTTAGAAGGCAAAAAGGAATAATTTCATTTGGTTTAAGTGCTAAAGATTAGTAGAGGCTGCCAAGTGTCACTCTCTGGGCCCCTCCCTACTCCATTCCCAAAAGCAGCGGAAGATGCCACATACCCCTAGTAGGAGAAGCAAAAGATGCCATGTATCTTCTCAAGAATAGTGGAGGCCACCATGTGTCAACTTCCAAGAGATCATCTTCAAAGCTTCATTGCCAAATAAATATTGTGGTGGGTCTCAGGTGTTATTTCAAAGGTTTGTGGAAGCGCCAAGTGTCAACATGTAGATACTATCGCGTACATCCATTCTTTTTAGTGGCTCAAGCAAGGAATGTGATGAGTTTATTATGATAAAATTGCTAAGTATAAAAGAGGTAGAAAGTGCCAAGTGTCATTCTCTGGTGCCTTCTAAGCAATAAGGAAAATTTTAGGAAATTGACTAAGTGTTCTCTCCCATTTCAACAGAATAGAGGGTCCTGCACAGGGACTTTCAGCTCAATTAGAGTTTGGTATTGGGCCATAAAATTGGGAACACATGATCAATTTGGAGGGAAACTCAGTTGGAGTTAATTCTAGTAGATGGAATAGTTCACTGGGTAGATTTTTGGGGCCGACAAACATTGAAAGCGTTGTCTATTTGTCCCCTATGAGTTAAGAGTGGAGTAGAATTGTTTGAGAAAAGGAGTGATGGAAGGAGACATTTGAGGCTATAAAAGAAGGGAATACTCAGAAAAAGGGGATACTTTCTAGAGTTTTTGACTAAGTAGTATCATTTTCTTTTGTCTCATTTTCTTGATTTGTAAAGTTGATGTAACTGTGCCTTTTATGTGGCTGAATGAATTAAGAAGATTGAACCCTATGCCTTTGTTGATATTATCTGTGTCACTTTCAAAAGTAGTCTATATTATATATTTTATAGAGTTGTGATTAGGAATGTCATTTTCTTTTGTCTCATTTTCTTGAGTTGGAAGGTTTACATAATTGTACGTCTTTCTGTGCCTCTTATGTGATCAAAAAATTCAATTAATAAGGTTGAACACTATGCCTTTGTTGACATGTTTTGTATCTTAGCAAAAGAAGTCTCTGTTGTGAGCCTTTATTTCTATTGTTCCAATCTTTCACATTGATCATGCACTTGTTTGTTCTTAAATGTGAATGAATCCTACATATAGTCTGATTGTGCTCAGGTTAAGATTAGGATTACACTTAGGCACATCGCCATAGTTAGGTTTCAATTCTTGCATTTGCATTTCTATTTAATTTCCTATCCCTTTTCCCCCAACACTTGATACAAAAAGAAGAGACCAGCTTCTCTAAAATCTGGAGGTTGTTTCAAGCCGCAATATCCCATAGCTTGAAACTTCCCATTGTTGTTGATTAGAATTAAGCGCAATTTTAGCCATCAACAATTTTTGGCACACCTAGTGGGACCAGTATTGAAGTTTCTTTCAAGACTGTATGAACCAGAGAGCTATGAGGAGTCAGAGCTATGGACCAATAACTAGATTGCAATCTGCTACAAATCTAGGTATTCTTTTGCCACCTCTGGTAACAAGTCCAAGAAGAAGAGCTAATCAGTTTGAACCAATACTAAATATGGGAGCCCCTGTACCCCAAAGAAATTACGTAAGCTAGAACACTAGTAGTCCCTTAATCCTCCCAACACCACCAGCCATTTGGGATCTTATCCCAGTAAATGCTCTAAAAGCTCTACCCAAATTTATTGGGCAAGACTCAAAAATGCCTGCGGAACATCTTCAAGATGTATCGGATGTCTGTGCCATACATGTTTTCACACAACAAAATGTGGCCATAAGGTTATTAGCAGCTTCATTCAAAGGGAAGGCCTTAGAATGGTATCAGTCTTTGACCCCAAATACCATCTCTACATGGGCCCATCTTGGAGATCTGTTCTTTGAAATATTTGTAGAGAAGGGTGATAAGTCTTCTTTGTCACAACAGTTGATCACCATTAAAAGGGGACCATAGGAGGACATGACTGACTTCAACACCAGATTCCAAAAAACTTGGGACAAAATCCTTGCTACAGCTAAACCACCACTAGGTATGGCCATAGTATTCTATCTCAAGGCTTTAAATTTAGATATATCTATTATGATTCAGTCACTGGGAGGACACACTTTGCCAGCGACTTATGACTATGCGGTCAGAGCTGAGAATCATTTAATAGATGCTGGAAAGTTACCTCCAAGGCCTCCCATGCCTATGTTCCTAGAAATTTCCTTACCCTTACCTCAAGAAGTTCCTAAAGTTGTAAGCCCACCTGTGTCTATGTACACTTACCCTCAATCATCCATGAAAGAACTTGTCCCTACTCAGTCATCTGAGATGGATGATATCAAGAATATCCTGAGGACATTTTCTAATGAGCTAATTGATATAAAGAGGCAGGAAAATACTTTCCCTAAACTCACTTATCAAGGCTACCAAGGAAACATATTTTCATCCCAACCAAACCAATATCAAGGTCTTCTAAGACAAACTAACCATTAGCTAGCCAATCAATTAGTTGCAATTCCCACACCCTCACAGACCATTCCTCCCAACTCAAAAAGGGAGATGGTTCCAAGTCAGAATAACTATGTGGATTATACTAATGCTTGGTGTTTCCCTTGTAATGATGCTCATATACCAAGAGATTGCCCTAGGGGTAATCTACAACAAAGGGTGGCTGAGTAGAGAAGAATGGATGGCTAGTTTGCCAGTACCAATAACAATCAATCCTACCAATCTCTTAGTATGCAAAATTTGGTTCTAGTGGCTCACCTGTAAGGAATGTCCTTGCAACAAGAAGAAGAAATAGCCCCAGAACATGCTTCATTTTCATGGGTTGAGGATGAAGAAGCAGTTTTCTTGAACAAAGCATCTACCTCCCAAAGGCCAGTGGTGCAATCTGATTATTACACCAGATCAAAGAGGAGAATGGTGGAACAACTTGAGAGTGTAAGTGGTCAAGTAAATAATCCTCCATCTGAAGGGCAAAGGAATGCTACTGTTAGACAAGGAGTACCTCAATTGATGCAAGATCAAGGGATTCCTACCCAGATTCAAGAAAAAATGAGGTATCTTTATGTCCAAAAGACTTAGTCTTTGGGACCAATCAATGTGGTGGATCAATTGAAGAAGACTCCAGCATAAGTGTCAATATGGGATATTTTGGCTATTCTTGAATAGAAAACACTGTTGCAAGAAGCTCTACAAGGGCAAGCAGTGCCCAAAGGTGATGTTACCAAAGAAGGACACGCTAGAAAAGAAAGGCTCTAAGATACACTTCCTCATTAGACAATAACCTTTGTGAATGATGCAGCACAAGTAAGTAAATCCAAGCCAGAGCCTTTCTATTTGACTCTGATAGTTGGAAAGAAACCCTTACATAATGCATTGATAGATTTAGGAGCTAGTACAACTATGATGCCCAAGCAAATAGCTGATGCATTGAAAATAAAATATGAACCCCTTGCAAAAGGAGTTATGCAGCTAGATGGAAAAATAGTGCAAACCATAGGAAAAATTAAATAACTCCCCTTGTAGTTATACACATGTCCCAACATAATTGTCAACCAAGATATAGTTGTCATAGATATACCTCCTATTTTTAGTTTATGTTTATCCAGAGAATTTATAGCAAAAATAAGAGGGTATATGTCTCTTGACTGGTCTCACCTCATCCTAAGAACCAGATATGGTTCGAAGATGAAAATTCTATCTAAACCACTGTCCAAAGACCATATCACCAATGAACCAATAACAAGATTAGAAGTAGATCATGCCATGTTAAATAAAGAAGAAAAGATTTTTGTTGAAGAGCTAGGCAACTAGACTGAGCATGATCAAGAAGAAGAAAATAGCTAGTTGTTGGCTATGATGCATAGTGACCTATATGGGAACTATGACTCTACCAATCTGGGCATGTATGTCATTTTTGATGAGGACCAGGCAATCCTAAATGTTATAAGGGAAGAGGCACCCACTACTCAAGATTTAGAGATCTGGACCTTAAATTTTGATGGAGCCAGAAGTAAACATGGTGCTGAAGTAGGAATTTGTCTTATTACTCCAAATGATGATAAAATTTTAAGGGCTATCGAATTCCAATTTGCTTGCACTAATAATGATGCTGAATATGAATCTTTAGTACATGCGCTCTTATTGGCCAAGAAAAAGGGAATAAAGAACCTAAAAGTGAAAGGAGATTCAGAATTAGTAGTAAAGCAAATTAGAGAAAAGGTAGTAGCCAAAAATGTGAGGATGAGATCCTACAGGCATAGGATTTGGGATTTGATAGAAGATTTTGAAGCTTCCAATATTGAGATAATCCCTAGAAGTCAAAACTCTAAAGTTGATAGGATGGCCCAGATTGGCTCATAGTTTAACCCAGCAACTAGCCTATTGGTTAACAATGAGTCAGTAAAAGTTATAGTGAGGCCGACCATCCCAGACAATGATGAGAATTTGCAAGTATTTGAAAATGATGCTCAGGTAGTCTCTTTCTTATAGCAATTAGATGAGTTTGCTGATCAGTTGCAAACCAAAATCAAAGAGGCATATGGTGATCAGATTATACAATTGAGGATTAATAAGCTCCCTAAGGGATTGATCACCTTAGAAAACTTGTTTGACCTAGAGGATGTAAGCTTAGGAAAGAAGAGGTTCTAGGTAGACAAAGCAGACTATTCTGAAGTAGAGGTGAGTAAGGGGAAAAAGCTAAAAGTTGGGAATTCTACAACTCAAGGAGAGAAGGAAAGACAAATCAAATTGTGCTAGAGATATGATAGAGTCATAGCTTAGAGCTATGAAGACCTTCATGGATATAATAGAGACATAATCTAGCACACAATAGAACTCACTAAAGGGTCTAAACCCATCAGGCAAAAATAGAGGCCAATAAATCCAAGGATTGAGACTCTAATGGTAGATGAGTTGCAGAAACTTTTAGATTCTAAAATAATATTTCCAATCAAGCACTCAACTTGGTTATCAAATCTAGTACCAGTTAGGAAAAAGAATGGGGATGTAAGACTGTGTATAGATTTCAGAGATCTAAATAGAGCATCTCTGAAAGACCACTATCCCTTGCCCTCCATAGAAAAAATCCTACAAACTATGGCTAGATCAAAGAGATTTTCTTTACTAGATGGTTTCTTTGGGTACAATTAGATTTAGCTAGTTGATAAAGACTAGTACAAAACTGCTTTCACTACCAAATGGGGAACGTTTGCCTATGTGAAGATGCCATTCGGCCTATCAAATGCAGGAGCCACCTTCCAAAGAGCTATGGATATAGGCTTTGGGGAGCTTATAAATAAGATTATCCTGGTCGATCTGGATGACCTTAATATTTTTTCAAAAAATGCTAATGATCATTTTGAATCTATCTTTAAGAAATGTCAAGATTTTGGGATATCATTGAATCCCAAGAAATGCATCTTTGTTATACCTCAGGGAAAACTATTGGAACATGTAGTATCTAAAGAAGGAGTTTCTATAGATCCTGAGATAATCACAGCTATAATGAACCTACCTCTTCCTATAAATAAAAAGGCAATTTAGTCCTTTTTAGGGAAGATCAATTTCATCAGTAAATTCATATCCAATTCCGTAGGCTTGGTAAGACTAATGACGCTCTTGCTAAAGAAAGACCTGGTATTCAAATGGAATATAGAAGGAAGGCAAGATTTTGATGGGGTTAAGAAGGCTATCTTAATAGCCCCAGTGCTTAAAAACCCAGATTTATCCAAGCCCTTTGTAATGTATGTCTATGGAGGAGAGTCAAGTACTGCTGGTGTCTTGATGCAGGAGGATGATAGGCTAGAGGGAGAACACCTAATAGCCTTTTTCTCAAGAACTCTCAAGGATTATGAGACCAGGTACAATTTTATGGAAAGACAAGCCTATGCCATGGTAAAAGCCCTTAAGAAATTTAGGCATCTGATATCAAGAAACAAAATTTTGATACTTTTAGCTCACACAAGTGTCAATGAATACATCATGGAGGGAGAAATTAATGAGAAAAGAGCTAATTAGATCACTAAGATCCTTGAATATGATGTAGAGGTTAGACCCACCAAGCTAGTCAAAGGGAGGGGTCTGTGCCAATATATAACCCAAGAGCTTGAAAAGATGTTACCTGAGGAAGTAGATTTAGAAGAAGAGATGGAGACAGTGCTAAAATTACAAGAGGTTGATTAGGAATCTTGGGTCACAAGTAGGATTCATTTTATGAAAAATGGGATTTATCTAAGAGGACTCCCTCAAAATAAGAGGAGATATTATAGGATATAGGGAGTTCATTTTGTTTTGATTGAACAGGTCCTTTTCAAAAGAAATTTTGATGGAAAATTGTTAAGATGTGTAGAATAGGTTGAAGCTGAGAGAATACTACACAAAATGCATCATGGAATATCAGGGGGCATTTTTCTTCAAAGACCACAGCCATAAAGATAAGTGAGGTAGGATATTTTTGGCCTACTTTATTTGTAGATTATTACCAGCTAGTTAAGAAATGTCAATCCTGCCAATATTATATGGGGATGAGGAGGAATGCATCCATGCCCCTTAGTTCTATAATTGTGGATGAACCTTTTGCTCAATGGGGTCTTGACTTCATTGGAATGATAAATCCAGTGTCTGGTAGGGGTCACAAATGGATATTAATCACCATAGACTATTTCACCAAACGGATCGAGGCTATCCCAGTTAAGGAAGCAATAGAGAATGTGATCCTAGATTTTATAGGGAATATCACTACTCACTTTATGGCTCCTCACACCATAATTTCAAATAATGCTAAAGCATTCTTGGGGTCTAAAGTATCTGAATTTGCCTTAAGACATGGAATATATCTAAAAACTTCATCTACCTATTACCCTCAAGGTAATGGTCTGGCATAATCAACCAACAAGAACCTGATAAGACTCATTAAAAGAGTAGGGGCTAATCATCACAAAGAGTGGAATAAAGTGCTTAATCTAGCACTATGGGCTGATAGAATCACACCTAAGTAGGTGATAAAAATGTCTCCATATGAACTGGTCTATGGAAAGTCTACTGTGATCCCCCTAAGCTTGGAAATCCCTACTCTCCAGCTGATCAAATAAATTGAAATTGAAGAAAATGGCCCCATGCAAGTCAGACTCACAAAAATTTTGGAAGTTCAGGAAAAGAGGGATATAGCCCATGATTCATTGATTAAGCATTAGGGAATGGTCAAGAAATATTTTGATAAAAGGACTTTAATCCTAATTTTGAAGTAGGCTCAATTGTTTTGAAATGGGATGCAAGGGCTGCCAAGCCAGGTTAACATACCAAATTTGAAGCATTATGGATTGGCTCGTATAAAATTTGTGTGCACAAGCAGAAGAATTCATTCAAGCTTGAGTCGATGGAAGGAAAACCTGAAGAGATTCCTATAAATGGAATCTATTTAAATCATTTCAACTGACTTGAGTCTCTCATGTATTATAGTTAAAAAATTTCCTTTCTTACATTGTTTTTTCATTGTTTTCCCTCTTTTCTTTTAAATAAGTGTTTTAAAGACATGTCAACGGCTCTTTTGAAGTTGTAAATTTCACAATTTTGATCTAGAATAAGGTGGAGTTTTCTTTTAGAGTAGGCTCAAAAGTCTTAGGGGTTGCCAGTAATTGTAGAGTAATTTTTTACTCTACATTATATTTAAATTTTTAGTCGCACACTGCAGTGTTTTGATTCCCGCATACCTTAGTTGTGGCAACAGAGTTTTGGCATAGGGTGTGGGTTTGTTTCTTTCATTCCTTTTGTCTAAATGTCAAAGTGTAGTGGAGGCTACCAAGTGGTATTGCTCGAGCATGGGTTCTCTTTCCCCCTTTCTATTTTCCTTATTTCATTTTTGCCTAAGTGTTGAATTTGAGCAGAAGCTACCAAGTGTCACTTTTTGAAACATGGAGCCTACCAATGGGCATCATCTAGGACACTTTTCATAAACATTAGGAAGGCCATGAAATGTGCCAAGTATCTAATAACAGCTAAGTGGAAGTCACCACATGTCGGCATCTGCATCTCATATCAACACCTACATTTCATTCTATTTTTTGGCAAAGGTCTTCAACAAGCTAAGTAGCAGGGAGCAACAGAAAGTGCTAGGTGGTAGTCACAGAAGGCCTTGGACTACCTTTTTTAGAAGAAAGTGGAAGTCACCACGTGTCAGCATTCAAGAGATAGTCAGTTCAAAATTTTGGTTCAATACCTCAATTAAAGTGTAAATGGTGTGCAATGTTGAACCATTGAACCATTTTGGTTCATCGAGCAGTTCAAGGGAGTGTCCCAAAAAATCCAAAGGGGCCTATACCATTTTAGAAGGTAGAAAGGTATCATTTCATTTAGTTTAAGTGCTAAAGAGCAATGGAGGCTGCCAAGTGTCACTCTCTTTGCCCCTCCCTACTCCGTTCCCAAAAGCAGTAAAAGACGCCACATACCCCTAGTAAGAGAAGCAAAAGATGCCATGTATCTTATCAATAATAGTGGAGGCTACCACGCGTCAACTTCTAAGAGATCATCTTCAATGCTTCATTGCCAAATAAAGATTGTTGTGGGTCTTGGGTGTTATTTCAAAGTCTGTGGAAGTGCCAAGTGTCAACATGTAGAGACTGCCACGTACATCCATTCTTTTAAGTGGCTTGGGCAAGGAATGTGGTGAGTTTATTATGATAAAATTGCTAACTTTCAAAGAGGCAAAAAGCATCAAGTGTCATTCTCCAGTGCCTTCTAAGAAATAAGGAAAATTTTAGGAAATTGACTAAGTGTTCTTCCCCATTTCAACAGAACAGAGGGTCCCATAGGCACCTTCAGCTCAGTTAGAGTTTGGTATTAGGCTATAAATTTGGGAACAAATGATAAATCTAGAGGGAAACTTAGTTGGAGTTAATTCTAGAAGATGGAACAGTTTACTTGGTAGATTTTTGGGGCTGGCAAACATTGAAAGTGCCATCTGTTTGTCCCTTGTGAGTTAAGAGTAGAGTAGAATTGTGCGGGAAAAGGAGTGATGGAAGGAGACATCCGAGGCTATAAAAGAATGGAATACTTAGAAAAAGGGGAGACTTTCTAGAGTTTGACTTTCTAGAGTTTTTGACTAAGTAATATCATTTGCTTTTGTCCCATTTTCTTGAGTTATAAAGTTGATTGAAATGTGCATGTTTCTATGCCTTTGATGTGGTTGAATGAATTAAGAAGATTGAACCCTATGCCTTAATTGATATTATATGTGTCACTTGCAAAAGCAGTCTATATTATTGATTTTCTAGAGTTGTGATTAGGAATGTCATTTTCTTTTGTCTCATTTTCTTGAGTTGGAAGGTTTACATAACTATACGTGTTTCGGTGCCTCTTATGTGATCAAAAAATTCAATTAAGAAGATTGAACCCTATGCCTTTGTTGACATTTTTTGTATCTCAGCAAAAGAAGTCTCTTTTGTGAGCCTCTATTTCTATTGTTCCAATATTTTACATTTATCATGCACTTGTTTGCTCTTAAATGTGAATGAATCCTACATATAGTCTCACTGTGCTTAGGTTAGGATTAGGATTACACTCAAGGGCATCGCCATAGTTAGGTTTTGATTCCTACATTTGCATTTTTATTTAATTTCCTATCCCTTTTCCCCCAACACTTGATACAAAAAGAAGAGACTAGCTTCTCTAAAATCTGGAGGTTGTTTCAAGCCACAATATCCCATAGCTTGAAACTTCCTATTGTTGTTGATTAGAATCAAGTGCAATTTTATCCATCAAAAAATGGGAATAATTTAGCTTCACTACTGAAAACCAAGATGATGTCATAATTTTTTAAAACATGTTATCTAGTCTAACAAATATCCTTCTTTTTGGATTGTGCAATACACCTACTACCTTTTAGAGAGTAGTGTTAGCCACATTTTTTGATCTTACAAATGATTGTGTGGAAGTATACATGGATGAATTCAATATCCATGGAAACACATTTGATTAATCCTTGATCAGTTTAGCTAAAGTGTTCATTATATGTGAGAACACTAAGTATCCTTGAGTCATGAAAAATGTGTAATAATGGCTGATGAAGGGATAGTCTCAGGAAATCATATCTCTTCTCAAGGAATAAAATTAGATCCCAAGAATATTGAGGTAATTTATAGTCTCTACATTCCTAAAACACAAATAGATCTCCAAAGTTATCTTTATCATGCATGATATTATCAAAGATTTATTGAAGACTTGAGAAAAATAGTTACACTTATATTTTCCTTCCTAACAAAAGATAATGAATCTGTATGGAATGATAAGTGTTAATAAACTTGTGACTACTCCAATTTTGAAAGGACCTAATTGGGAACAACCTTTTCATATTTATATAAAAATTTCAATAATGAACTAGGGGTAGTTCTAAGACAAAGAGAGGAGGAAATAAAAATGTATGGCATTTATTATATCAACAAGAATCTTACTCCAATAGAGAAAAACTACACTACCATAGAAAAATAATTTATTGATTTTGTTTATGTTATAAACAAATTTAAACATTACATTACTGGTTATTAGGTACTGATATATATAGATCATTTAGCTATTAAGTACTTAATGAATAAACTAGTAGTAGGTGGTATAATTATTAGATGGCTATTTCTATTGCAAGAATTTGACATTACCATTATAGACAAACCTAAAAAGTATAATGTTATTTCTAACTTTTTGTTTATATTGATCACTCCTAGGTGAAGATGAACCTATTAAGGATTATTTTATAGATGAACAGATGTTTTCTATATCTACATACTCCCCATGGTTCATAGACATGGAAAATATCTTGGTAATATGAAAGTTTCCTCATTCCTTTGCTTATAAAGAAAGAAAATGTTTGATTATAACTAATTTGCAATTCAAATGGTTTAAAGGCATGTTATTTTAAACTATACCTGATCATGTATTTCATAGATGTGTCAGAGAAGATTATGTATTTGACATCACAAGAGCATGCCATATTGAACTAGGAGGAAGACATTCAATAAAAAGGACCATTTATAAGATTCTTGGTACAAGTTATTATTAGCCATCTCTTTATAAGTCTATAAAAAGGTTTGTATATATATGTGATCCTTACTAAAGGATGGATAAGCTTACTCTTTTCTAAAAAATTCCTCTCCATCCTCATAGTTTTAGAACCATTTGAGAAATGTGGTTTGGATTTTATTAGACCAATCAACCCACTATCTCAAGGAAAAGAGTATTTATTAGTATGTAATGATTATGTTAATAAGTGGGATTAAGTACAAGAACTCACCTTTGTTTGCGATGAAATGGTTATTGATTTATTATGTCATAAGATAATGTTGAGATTTGGAGATCTTAGATCTATTATTTATGATCAAGGTTCTCAATTCATGTCTAACATAATAAAGGCTTTTACATAATTTTACCAAATCAATCAGTGGAAATACTCACCATGTCACAACCAAACTAATGGGAAGTTTAAGGTCACCAACTGAGATCTTGAAATTTTTTTGACCAAAATAGTGAACAATAGCAAGAAATATTGGGTAGATAGAGTACCTGAAGTAGTTTGGCCATATAATACAACATGGAAGACTATAACAAGATTGTCTCCATATAAAATTTTGATGTAAGGGTATCCCATGATGACCCCAAGATTGATCCATTTTTATTTAGTCTAATTAGATGTCCTAAAGGTGATAGAGATTAGTTGAATTCCATAGGAGGTGTTTAGCTAGTCTTAAGGAGCATAAAATTCAAATTCTAGTGTTTCCCTCCAAAATCATTATTTAAATTTTTGAATGTTACCAAGTCACATAAAAGGACTTATGTATAATGTGTGAAGGTATAAAAATATTTAATAAACATTTTTATAGGTTTAGATGATATAAAAGGTTCTTAAAATGGTCATGAGTCCACTATCATGGTTATATAAATGCCATATAGTGTAAAATCAAGATATGTAATGTAACCAAGGAGACAATTTAGAAGGAAAGTTGAAAAAAATTAGTTATTTGCCCATTTTATAGGAATATTTGAGTATTTATTAAGGTAAAATGATAATTACATTCTAATTTTTATTAGAGGTTGTATTGAAAGGTTTGTAAAAAAAAGAACAGAGGAAGTTTTGTAGAAACTATGTTTTTTTGAATGAATGAAATATGCATACAAACCTTTGTTGAAGGAATTTATAAATCTTATAGTCTATATAGTTTGATGATGTATAAATAAGGTGATAGATGAAATAATGAAAATTTATTTGTTTCTAGGTGGGTGATCAAGTTTTGAATAAATCAATTTGATGTCTATAAACTTTATTGTCAGACTATGCTCTATAAAATTGGATAATGGATTGTGATTGAATTGATCAAGGGATAAAACTGTAAAATAGTATTTTTTAAAGAGTATAATTAATTGGTGAGTATGAATGTATGTTAATTGAATGGGTTTATTTTTTTGTAGTCCCTATTTTTGATAACTTTGTTGAAGCTTTGAAATAGACCTGTGAGGTAGTGTATACACAAGTTAGGGTTATACAAAGAATCTTGAAAAAGATCAAGTCAAGTAAGAAAGGATTAGAATAGGATTAAATTGATGTTATATTTTATTTTGGAATTTTTTTAATTAAGACAAAGATTATATACTTTGTTTTGGAAACCAAACCTATAAGAAAGATCACCACAGACCTACATACCTTGTTTATGTTACCAAACTCTTATGAAGGTATTTCATTGAACTCAAACAAAGAGTTGAATATTAAAGATAAGATTTTTTTCAAGTGAATTTAGTATTTAAAATGGATATTGATAATATTTGAGTATATGAATGCATCAAAATTTCATTAATGTACTTAAATATTTGTAGTAAACTATGTTTTCATTCCTAGTCAGGGTAGAAGCTCACTAATTTTGAGGAGCAGGGGTGATTTGAAAAATAATGTTTGATTTAATACATGTATACATGTTTTGGGAATATTTGAGTATCCTTAATTTGTTTTGTAATTTAGTTAGGAATGAAATAATTCAATAAATAGAATTACTCATTTATACAAACTATTTTTGAGAGTGTAAAGACACCAAAACCTTACTAAAGAAGTGAATAGAGAAGTGTAAAATGAAGTTAAATGTTTGAAAGAGTTGAATTAGGTATATATAGACCATAAAAACCTATTTTAAGGACTTGAAACACTTTCAATCACCAACACTATAATTTAGAGAGGTCTTGGGTTGTCACAGGCACTAGAAAACCCTAAACTCGGGTTTGGGTAATATACATCATTCTAACCCTTAAAAATTTCCAAAAATTTGTAATTTGGTAATTTAAAATGTGATTGAATTAAATATCATAGGATTAGGATTTCATGTATTTATTAGTATGGTCTTTGGCTAATTATCTAATGATTCAGCCTAAACAAGCCTAAAAGGCCTAAACAAAGGTAGAAATTGGTATTTTAAGGTGATCAAAACAAATATTTATGTTTGGAAAGTTTTTGGATAGGAGGTTTTTGGAAAAGGGTACTTTAATAAGTTATTATTTTCCATTTTTTATAAGTTAAATATATGCACCAAAATAAAATCCCCAAAAGTAAGGCTAGTAGGACTGTGGTTTAATAGACAGAATGGTGTAAAGTGATGAGTTGAGTATGGATAGGATTGTTAAGTAATTGAAGTAGAAATAATTGGATTAAATAAAAATATATATGCATGTTTCAAACCATTGAGACCATAAATTGAATTGAAATTAATAATATTGCATCGAGAATTGAGCTTGTAAGCATTCCTTAATGTAGTGGAATTAGAAACAAGATGTAGAGTGAGAATATTTGGTATTTCCTCTGCATCGTTTGGTATCAAGTCTAAAAAAATATTATTTTTCATTGTGAATTACATTGAAATCATGTGTTTTGAGGTGAATTTTAGGATAGATAACTAGGTACAACACTCCATAGAGAGAGCCAATAAAGATGAGGATGAGTTGGTCAAGATAATGACCCAGATGATTGCTCAATTAGTGATGAGGATGGAGGATATTGAGGATACTCTCAGAAGGAAAGAATAAAGAGAATGAAATGATAGAAATTAAGGTGAGGTACCACCTTTCCAATCAAGGATAGAAGAGTGAGAGAATAGATAATTGGTACAAGAAAGGCCACAAATGCATGCAACAGTTCAAGAGGGTATGCGACAACACCATGAAAGATAGATCAGACCATTTACATGTCACAGATTGAGAAGAAATGAGGGTCCAATGAGGCAAGGACCAAGATATAGATTTTAGGGGTAATGTTGGATCAAATAAGAGAGATAGACACATGGTAGTAGAGTGTCCAGGTAATGTAAATAGAAGTATGTAGCAGTAGAGAGAGATGAATGAGGCTAGAAGATAAAAGAGGAATGAGTCATTACTCATGAGGAGAGTCCTATTACATCAGAAGCAATGAAAGGAAGTAATTCAAAAGAGAAGCTTATTGAAGAGAAGATGCAAGACCTATGGTAAGGTATGTAATTTTTTAATTGATGGTGGTAGCACTAACAATATTATTTCATTATAAATGGTGAAAATGTTTAGGTTAAAGAGAATGCCACATCTAGAACTATATAGAATTTCATTGGTTCATAAAGGTCATCATATATTAGTAAGTGAACAAAGTTGGGATGAGTTTCAAATAGATAGATATAAAGATCAAGTGTTATGTGATATTTTTCCTATAGATGTGTGTCACTTGTTGCTTGATAGACCATGGTAGTTTGACAAACATGCCATACATGATGGGACAACCAACACATAAACCATTAAGTAGGATGGATAGTCATATAAACTTATTCCATTAAATGGTGAAGAAGATATAAATTATGAGAGACTAATGATGATGTTGACAAGATAATAGTGGAGTGAAGTAGTAGAAATATTGGGTTTGACCAAAGCACCCAATGAAGAAAAGAAGGTAAGTTGTGTTGAGTTAGTTGAAGTGAGAAGTGAAGAATGTAAAATGGTAGCAAAATTTTTTCCAAGAAAAGAAGGTACAAAACTTTAGAGAGTGATTAAATAAGAGGATATCCAAAGAATGCATGGGAGTCAAGCATGTGAGAGAGAGGATAACAAGATAGAGTTTGATATAACAACTGAATTGAAATGGAAATGGCTTGGGATTGACACCAAACAAGTGAAGAGGAAGTTGGAGGTTGAAATGTTTGAGAAGGAAACATATGAGGAAGCCATTAAGGGTAAAAATAATGTTTCTAACATAATGGTTTGTGATGTAAGTGTAGGAAAAGAACAAGCAACCCAAGAAGTGGTGGTGGATGAAGATAAAATTTTGCAAAAGAATGTTGAATAATAGAAGGATGTCCAAGAAATGGGAAGTATACATCAGGCCCATGCAAAAGGTGACCATGTAAAAGTGATAAATCAAGAAGATGACATAGGAAATAAGAGAATAAAACCCATGTATGTGTAGGTGAAAGAGGGAAATAAATATGTTGATATATAATAAAAAGCTAAGAATGTACATAAGAATGAAATAATCAAAGAACAAACACATGTTGTGCATGAAGTGGAATGGATATTATAAGAAGCATGGGTGAAGGATGAAGATAGAATACTTGCAACAATGGTTAAAGATGAATTTAAGGAGATGATCAATTCGTTTGAAGAGGAAGAGCGGCATGAATATGCAAAGCAAGAATAAGATGGCAACAACTATGATTTGTTTAACATTATTGCTTTGTGTGCAGGTATGTTGATTGAGAAGGTGAAGTATAAAAGGAATAAATGTCAATCCCAAGAACATGTTCATATTTATGAGAATGAAGTGGAAGAAAATAAATTCTAGGAGGAGATCCATTGCATTCCATCAACAACATATACAAAGTGCAACATTCAACACTTACGACAAAGATTCTTCCATCTTTGTAGTGTGATTTAAGGGAATCCCATGATGACACCAATATTGATCCATTTTTATCTTATTTAGTATAATTAGTTGTTCTAAAGGTGATAGAGGTTAGTTGAAGTCTATATGAGTGTTTACTTGGTCTTAAGGAGCATAAAATTCAAATTCTAGTGTTTCCCTCCAAAATTATTATTTGAAATTTAGAATGTTGCCATGTCATGTGAAAGGACTTTTGTACAATGTGTGAAGGTGTAAAAAGATGTAATAAACATATTTATAGGTTTATACAATATAGAAGGTTCCTAAAATGGTCTTGAGTCCACTATCATGGTTATAGATATGCCATATAGTGTAAAATCAAGAAATGTAATGTAACTAAGGAGATCATTCAGAAGGAAAGTTGATAAGAATCAGTTATGTTCCGCTTTTCTAGGAGTTTTTGATTATTTATTAAAGTATAATGATAATTCCATTATAATATTTATTGGAGGATATATTGAAAGGTTTGTAGGAAAAAGAAGAGAGGAAGTTTTTTTAAAACTCTAATATTTTGAATGAATGAAATATGCATGCAAGCCTCTATTGAAGGTCTTTGTAAATTTTTTTGTTTGTATAGTTTTATGGTGGATGCATAAGGTGATATATGAAATAATGAAAATGTATTTGTTTCAAGGCATTTCAGTAGGTTTTGAATAAATCAATTTGATGTCTATAAACTTTATTGTTAGACAGTGCTCTATGAAATAAGATAATGGACTGTGATTAAATTGTTCAAGGAAGAAAACTTTAAAATAAAATTGTCTAAATCATATAATGAATTGGTGATTACTAATGTTTTAATTTAATGGGTTTATTTGTTTGTAGTCCCTATTTTTGATAGCTTTGTCGAAGCTTTGAAATAAAACTGTGAGGCAATGCATATAAAAGTAGGGGTTATATAAAGAATATTGAAAAAGATCAAGTCGGGTAAGAAAGGATTAGAATATGATTAAATTTATGTATTACTGTATTTTTGAATTGGTTACATTAAGACAGAGACTATAGACTTTATTTTGGGAACCAAACCTACAAGAAAGATCACCATAGACCTACAGACCCTATTTTTGTTACCACACTGTTATGAAGGTATTTCATTGAACTAAGACAAAGAGTTGAATATTAAATATAAATTTTTTTTCAAGTGTCTTTAGTATTGAAAAGGGATCTTGATAGCATTAGAGTGTATGGATGCATCAAAATTTCATTAATGTGCTTTAATATTTTTAGTAGACTATGTTTTCATTCACAGTCAGGGTAGAATTTCACTAATTTTGAGGATTAGGGGTGAATTCTAAAATAATGTTTCATTTAATACATGTATACACATTTTGGGAAGATTGGATTATCCTTAAGTTATCTTGTAATTTAGTTAGGAATGAAATAAGTCAAGAAATAGAATTACTAGTTTATGCAGACTATGTTTGATAGTTTAAAGAAGTAAAATTAAGGGAAATGGTTGGAAGAGTTGAATAAGGTATATACAGACTAGACAAACCTATTTTAAAAGCTTGAAATGATTTCAATCACCAATAGTGTAATTTAGAGAGGTATAGGGTTGCCACAAGCACTAAAAAACCCTAAACAAGGGTTTGGGTGATATACACCATTCTAACTATTAAAAATTTACAATTTTTTTTAATTTGGTCATTTAAAATGTGATTAAAGTGAATCACATAGGATTAGGATTGTATAGACCTATTAGTACATTCTTGGGTTGATTATCTAGTGTTTAAACCTAAACATGCCTAAAAGGCCTAAATAGATGTAGAAATTAGCATTTAAAGGTGATCAAAACAAAGATTGAGGTTTATAAAGTTTGTGGATAGGAGGTTTTTGGAAAATGGTACTTGAAAAAATTATTATCTTTCTCTTTGGATAAGGTACAAATCCATACCAAGATAAAAACCTAAAAAATAGGGCTAGTAGGATTGTGGGTTAATAGGTAGAATGGTGTAAAGTGATGAGTTGAGCATGGAAAAGATTGTTAAGTTTTTGAAGTGGATAGAAAAATTGAAGAAAAATATATAGACATGCTTTAGACCATTGAGACCATAAATTAATTGAATTTAAATTAATAATCTTCATAGAGAATTGAGCTTGTAAGCATTTCTTAAGGTAGTGGAATTAGAAACAAGGTGTAGAGTGAGAATATTTGGTATTTACTCTACATCAACTTTTGTTTGGAAATAAACCTTTATTTCCAATAGATTTTGAAATATAGACACTAAAGATAGTAGCTAATATGGAAGTTAATCTTGATGAAGCATAAAAGGAAAGAATCATGTAATTTAATGGGCTATATGAGCTAAGAATGGATACACTCACTCAAACCAACATGATCTAAAAGTAACAAAAATAGTGGCATGATGATCATATCAAATAAAAATAGTCTTAAGAATGTGATTGGGTGATTATATTTGATTCCAAATTCCAACATTTCAAAGGTGAACTTAGGACAGGAAGGTTGGGGCCATACCTAATCAAAACTATCAACAAAAATGGCTTTGTATAACTTCAACCAATTGATGGTGACCAAAGGGAACTTTTAGTCAATGGTCATAGACTTAAAGTGTATATGAGACCTATTAGTACTGAAAAATTCATTAAACATAATAAATACCAAATTAAACTTATGGAAGAACTTAGTTTTTACATTAAGGTTGAATGATCTCTGTAGTAAACATCCAATAAGGGGGAGTATTGAAAATTAGCAAATGACAGTTCTCCTCCCTTAGAAAATTCAAAATATAAAAAATATATAGAAAAAAAAATAAAAGATAAAAAAACCACTGAAAAGTGAAAATCAGAAATGGTACTTTTTAGATGAAACTTTTGGAATAAATATAAACTGTTGTCTTTTAAACTAACTAATCTTCTCAAAATTATTTATCCTTGTAGGTAACATGGAAACTTTAGGAGATAAGCATGGATCATTATATTAAATGTATAGTTATACTTTCTTCCCAATAGGTTAGACAAGTTTTGTATTTTATGTTCTACACGCATCACCATTAAGTCGAAAACACTTCTAAATATGGATAAGTTCTTTTAACACAACTTAGATGTGACTAAAGATGGTACTATTTCCTAATTTCTAGATTTTATGTGGGGTTATTACAGAGACCTTTTCAAAAGATAGGTCCTAATGTAGAAATAATTTCAAATATCATTTTAACTGCTACCAAGTATGATCTCCCATGCCACATAATTGATGTTGACCCTAAAAGTACTCCCTCATTAAAGCTTTGCTTGCTTCAAAGTGTTTGGCCATAATCTCTACTATAATTTCATGGTACTTCTTATCAATTACACATGTGACAAAATTTTAATCCATTTATTACTATTCATTGCCATGTCATGTCCCAACTTCCTTTCCCTACTGAGTACCTAATGTGGTTTTGAACATAGTTTTGCATTATGCAAGCAAGTTTTTAAGAATATTATGGATAGCTATGAAGATGGGGGATAAAAAAAGAAGTGAAATAGAGTAAAAAAAAGTTTTTTTAAATTATTAATTTTCTAAGGTTGTTTTTGAAACGACAGGATGGCTTAATTTCTTGAAGACATTCTGGGTTTTCAAGGGAACATTGTTCATGAGTTTTTAGAAAAAAATGATGAAGATCATTATCTAGTATAGGGTAAACATATTCCTATTGATTCCTATATTATTAGTGAATTTTAAAGGATTCCTAAATAAGGCATGGTTTTTACTACTAAGTTGAGTTTTTTTTATTTGAATCAAATGTTTATTGATGACAATGAACCCCATCCCAGGACAAGACTCTACAAGGAATTGCTAGAGGGATCACATGGGATAGTCTTCCACCTCCATGGCATAATTTAGCATATTAAATCATGAAATAACTCACTTGTGATGAACAATTCACTGTGATCAGTGACAACACTGTGTGACTTCACATTCATCTAAAGAAAGGAGCTACCAAACCTAAGTGCTAGTTAGACCTACCTTCTTATCTTCACCATGTTATCCATCATGTAACTTATAAATTAAAAAGGAGCACTGGGTCAATTAAACATCATGGTTTAATTAATCTCATCTATCAACACCATTTCATAAAAAAATAAAGGGTGGGAAAGCTTGTCTTCATTTTTTTGAAATTCACTCAACATTCCTAGTAAGAAAATACAATGTCTTGTTTCTCCTCCCATGACAACTAGAATAGAGGAAGGTCCATATTTGGTGCTTGTAGTTACAAATACGTTGTAAAATAGATCAAAAATTAAAATGAGTTTTTTATTGAAAACCCTAGATCATGTTTCAAACTTGGTGAAGTCATCGGTTCATTCTCTAAGAGGAAGAAGAATGTGATGTACAAACAACTAAAATTCTGGGTAATTTAAGCTTTAATTATCCCATAGAAGTTATAGATGTTGACAAAATAGTTTAAGAAACATAAACCCCTACACAAGATATTTCACCTAAAGAATAAATACCCTTACCTTCCATAATTGATAAGGATAAATCTCCACTCATGGAAGAGTCTTCATCTTCTCCTTAGCATATTCATAAAGACAATGATTTGCAACATGTTATGACCCTATCATGACATGAATAAACTATTTGGCAATAAGAAGTAGAGATGAATTTTCTTAGATTGGCATTTTAAGGTAAGGAACAAACCATTTATATTTTATAAAAGTGATATGAATATTTTGTTACCCAATTTTGAGCACAAGAAGTGATTATAACAATAGATAATATTGAACAAATTAGAATTCATAATCAATTATTCTCATAATCTCATAAACTTAACACTTTACAAAATTCCATTAAAATTAAGGATGCTCAAGTTTATAATCTACAACACTCTATTTCTAGTAAGGATGCATTACTTGGTCAACAAAAAACTCACATATAGGAATTAAAAACTCAAAATGTTGACTTGCAAGCTTCCATATAGGCTATGTAGAAAGAAATAAGAGAGATAGTTGTATAGACTGAAGAAACCATAAGAACTATTTCTAGTTTTCCTCTATCCTTTCATGAGATTATTTTAATTTTGGAAGATAGTTCAGAACAAGATTCATAAGTTAGAATTAGAGAATGATAGAATCAAAATAAAGTCTCAGTAATAGGTGCATTAGGATCAGACTTCTATTCAAAATGTTTATGAAATTACTAAGAAATTATTATCTTATAGAAAACCTTCTTCTATCTATTTTTTATTTCATCATGAATAGTTTTATAAGTGTAAAATTCAATTGATTTTTCTTGGTTTCCACCATGTCATTGAAGATGAAAACATGTTTATGGATATTTTTATTAAAAACACAACAAAAAGATAAGATAAAATTTGTGAGTTTTATCTTTATAAGATGTTATTAGGACACTAGTCAGGATTTTTGGTTAACCTATTTGTGGGAGAAACAAAATTACATGTTATCCTTTCCACTATGAGAAATCAAACTACCTAGGATCAAGCACACATTCAATTCATGTAATTTCATAATACTATAGGCTTACGTATAAGACCCTAATTTCCATAAGCTCACAAACTTCTTGTTGCCATCTAAATTTTGTATCACATGTTCATGAAAGACAAGTATCATGAGTTTTTAAGAAAAAAAGTAGTATCCTTCTGAGATTATGTTAGCCAAAAATCCTCCAACTCTATCATAACAAGTATGTCTATTTCAAGAGGTCTTGCAAAAGGTAAAGTGTGTGGGAAAAATAATGAGCATTCTATATAGCTCATTATATCTCATATAAACTATCCATAAGTGTTGCCTCTTCGTTATATATTGCATTACATTTAATATTTAAGGTCTCATCTAAGTATAAAATGAGTGTAACTATCTTTTGTTTGTATTTTATACATTATTGATTCTCTATCTTGTTATTTGTGTCTAACTTGGATGAAATGACTACAATTTTTTATACAGAGATACATCTATATGGTAGGATTGTTTTTAGAAGTCATCAATAGTTTTGACAACACCTTTTTAGTAATAATTTTGAAGACTAAACATAAAACATAGTGAGCTATGAATATCCTTAGTTAAGCTCTAAAAATCTACATAAGAAACTTTGAAGATGCTCCATCAAGTTATGAAGATGTTATATTGGAGTTTTGAAGATTTGCTAGGAAACTCTAAAGACATTCCATTGAATCTTCAAATATCCATTGAGGTAGCTCTGAATATGTTTTGATAAAGCTTTGAAGGCATTCCAACAAAGCTTTGACTATCCAACCATGTTCCAAATACACCTAACCATGCTTTATAGATGCCTAAATGTATTCTTTAGATTAATATAATAACTCCGTATATATCTACTATATACATATAGATTTTCCCTCTTTATATATCTTCTTTTAGACATTAGTATTCATAGTAATAGTATACAATGATCTGGATATAAATGTATATATATATTTTAAATTAAGATGTAATATATTTAGATATATGTTAGTTATACTCGATCTATTATTAGTTGAATTAGTTATGATGCCTCCTATAATTATAGGATTTGACTCCTAGATCTTCTATTTAAAATAAGTGGATTTAGCTATTTAGATCACCATATTTTATATTATGATAATGGTCATTGAGATGTTATTTAAGTACATTTCTCCTTATCATTCTAGGGTAATAAAGAGTACAAAATTAGTAAACATTCAAGTGTAGTTTTATATCATAATTCATAGCATATGTATATGTTCTTTTTGATAATGAATTATTAATAAAGTACAATATTCTATTCCACTACAGAGCTAAAGTTGATCCTATTATGAGGAAGGATCAAGAGCCCACTTCTCTTTGAAGATCAAGATAATTTTTATTTCTAGTTCATAGTTTAAAAGTGTATTTATTTTGATATAGGTATATTACATTTTGTTGCAAGTGTAATTTCCTTTTTTACACAAAGTGTATTTCTTTTAATGCAAGTGTGATTTCATTATATGCAAAGTTTTTTTTAGTTCAATACATGTGAGTTTCCTTTATGAAAAGTGTGTCTTTCAATTCTCACAAGATTAAAGTTAATAACAAAGTTTGTTGACTAAAAAACTCATATCCATACTCAGAATCTATTGGGAAAAAATCTAGGTGACAATAAGCAATCAACATTCTCACATTCTAAAATACAACACTATCCTACCTAGTTGGTCAAGTTGATTGAGGAAACTATAGTGTCATATACCAAATTTTTGAGTTTTGGACGTTGATGGTGTGAACCAATGAATTCTCTTAACGAGGAATGCCATATGGGATATTGAGTTAACAAAACTTTCTATATTTACCTTTTCTAAAAAATAAGATTAGAATCTTGTTTACTTCTCTTAGTATTTAGACATCAACGGTAGAGTAAATAACCCCCAATAAATGAAATATTAACTCAAATATCCAAAATCTCATTAAATATAGCTTTAGACACTGGCCCTTGTAGAAAATGACACCAATCCATTGATTGGTTAAATGAAAGGTATAGTGACAACCTATCAAATAACATAATAAACAACATTTCATTATCTATAAATTTATTGCATTGGGAAAATTAACATTCTATTTTTATGAAATCAAATAGACTAAGAATAAATTGATATCTAGCTCACATGTAATCATGATTGTATTTTCCAATTAGCAATTGACTTTATATTATTACAAGGGATATTTCTAGACATGAACATTTTCTTTTTAAAACCTTGATTTAATGTCCCTAATTAAGAGTAAAAAATCATGCATTATTTTTTCTAATTTTTTAAATTATTTATTTGGTTTACATCGATATGAAAAACATATTTCTTTGATAGTTTTTATCCATAATATTTGTTATAGTATTTAGACAAAGTGTCAAGGAATTTGATGAGACATAACTAGCACCCAAAAGGTTGTGACATGTTCCTATATTTTTGAATTTGTGCATGATCATGGTATTTTAAAGCCTTTTTATAAGCATCAATCTGTCTATCTAAGTTCTTTTCTAGAAAGACCCATTTATCTCATATTTACAAGGACTTTTATTTGAATAAAAATTATTAAAGAGCTATTGTAACCTATTATATGAGGTTATTCTTGTATGACACCTTTAGCTTTCATAA